>JAATLQ010037045.1:0-46672 GCA_013421005.1 Heliconius erato x Heliconius himera | reverse complement strand
TTGGTGTCGAGGTTAAGCGCGGCGTTGAGTTCTGCCACTCAACACGCAATGCCTCCAGAATTCGGCGGAAAGTGGGGAACGAAGTGTCTTAACACTAGGTTCCCTCTGCCTACCCTGCTGTGTGCGGGATACAGCGTGAAGCTAATTTTTTTTTTTTTTTTTAAATATAAATATCTGAATCCAAAAAAAAAACATAATTCAGTGTCAAAAAAGTTTCCCAGTGTTATAGAAAGATAGGATCGTATGAGAAAGCGGCGCGCGGTCGGGGGTCACCGCGGCCTCGATACGTTTCCTCTAACGATAGTTCAAAACATTTATAATATTCTTTTGTAAATATATTTATCTACAATTACACAATTTTTTGTATTGTATGGTATGTATGCTGTATAAAAATATATATAGAATTGTTGTATATCGTTCTAAGAGTTTGTATTAACTACACATAAATAAAAACAAAATTCAAATAGGAAAAGATAATTTTATTATTAGAAATAACTCTAATAGATCAAAATAAACTAGTATTTATAAACACATGATATGAATGGTATCGGTACGTAAGGTTTTACAAAACTACAGATTAAATATCGTTTTTTTTTTCAGTTTCATGTCCAAATTACAGACACAGCGTGTAGAATGGCAGAACTGAACGCCGTGCTCTGCTCTGCAAGCAAGGAAAATGAAGATAATTGTGTCCTCTGAGTGGGGATCGAATCACGTTTACAGTTAGCGTCACACTACCAAATCATAGTCCCAATAGTTAATAATATGTATCATTTTACCTATTTATCTTTATAGTAAAGTTATAGATAACATAAGGACTATTGATTGATCTTCCCAAGTAAGCGAGGTCTATTTTAATCTGACATGGTGATCTATTCCATTACGTATAAACGTATACAAAGGTTCTCGTCTGTGTGTGTGTGTGCGCTCGTTAATCATAATTTCAGACGTTTGTGCGTGTGTATGTATGTATGTTGCTTCACAATATTATGTTTTGGGGATAAGAAATTAGTTAGTGGACATTAAACTTGAGTAAACTTCGACCAGACTATTCGTGTAACTTAGAATAATATTAGAATATTTCATAATGCAACATTTTCTCAGGATTGTGTTTTTTTAAGGTTTCTTATTTCGAAAGAAAAAGAGACAACCCTTATAGGATTACTTTGTTGTTTGTCTGTTTTTATGTCTATCCGTCTGTCAAGACCATTTATTTCCAGATCAGGTGGAGGTATCAACCTGAAACTAATATCAATCCAGGTATATGGTCCCGTGGAAATTGGAACATAGGAAACTTCTAAGTCAACGCAATCAAAACATATGAGCGATTATGCATCGTTTTGCTAAATTTTGTATGAAAATAGCCGTGTAATCTAAATATACAAAGTACCGCGGTTTCCGTCGACCTACAATTGTTAAATTTGGCGAGGGAACTTACAATATAAATAAAGGCAATCATGAAAGTAATATGGAGTCTTTGATGGACGAACTGACTCGCACTTGACCAGTATTATATTACTAAATCTGCCTGAATCAGAATAACTATTAAATCAAACTTTCCCAAAGTTTTATCCATAGTATGCACAATGCAGTCACTTCAAATACTCCGTGATAATTTAAGTAAAATAGTTTGCTTAACTTAAATTCTATATTGAATTTATACAATAGGTATATGTATACATATTGATATTATATATAATTATATATTTTATACACATTTTAAAAGTATTCAATTTATGAAATAACGATAACCTAATGAATGAAACCACGCGACAACCTTCTATAATTTATCTCGTCACTATAAAGTACATTATTATTGTCTTACGCCCAATATTAATAACCTATCTCCATCTAGAGATTGGATAGACATATGAAACAATCTAAGATTGACGTTGGAGATAGGTTATTAATATTGGGCGTTACTAGCGAGGATGTCACGATGAGAATGGAGAACAGGGCATGTATGAAGAGGTTGATGACAGTGGACGAAGGAAAGAGGTATGTAGAGACCATAGCGTTTGACGCCCTCTTACTACCCTGCTAGGGATAAAGCGTGAAGTTAAGTTACGCCCAGTATTAATAACCTATCTCCAACGTCAGTCTTACATTGTTTCATACATCTATCCAATCTCTAGATTAGATAGATATATGAAACAATCTAAGATTGACGTTGGAGATAGGTTATTAATATTGGGCGTTAGATTATTATTTTCATTTCTTAAACACCCAAGACGACGCGAGCGCAGTACGTGAAACTTAGCAAGAAGCATTAAGGCCTCGCACAGAGCAGGGACTGACCCATCCTGAAATTTAAATCTAGATCAATAACCACGCTTATATCATTGTCTTCATTAGAGATAATTGGGTTCGCTCCCCGTCGGCCGCAACTTGTTTGTTTGCGAATAACTTGAGACGAATTACTTGGACGTTAGTGCTGACGTCATACCTTAAGGTAGGCATTCATTATCCTGTCCTCGTGTCCTGTCTTTATCTTGTGCCCACATTTGTTAGATTAATTTGGAAATTAGAATATGTTAGTGATCGTGACTTTATATTTAAAGTTACTTTGTAATTTTATCTATTATAGGATTGTTTTCTAGTAACAATATAGTTATCGCGAAAAAAAATTATCCCATTGTGATGCTGATGATTTATTTGCAGAAAAAAAATTAGACGTGACCATGTGACTTAAAAAATGTGGCTTAAGAACTTCACATTTGAGTAAAAGCAACTATTGCTAATGCCTTAAAATCATAAGTGAGAAGGGCAGTTTTAAAAAAATATCAAAGTTACTAACATTTGTATGTGAAAATCTAAGAAACTAAAATCAGTAATTATACTCGACAGCGTAAAACTAAAAAGAAAAAAATACAAATAGTTCATTAGGACTAGAAATAGTTCATGAGGTCAGTCGTAGCGCAGCGGCACAAGGTGTGACTGTAAAATCGACTGATTGTGGGTTCGATCCCCACTCCAGGAGATGAAATATTTACTTAAATTTATATTTCCATTTCTTCGCTCTCGTGTCGAGGTTAAGCGCGGCGTTGAATTCTGCCACTAAACACGCAATGTCTCCAGAATTCGGCACCCTGCTGTGTGCGAGATACAGCGTGAAGCTGATTTTAATTTTTTTTTAGTTCATTAGGATTGACAGACGTGGCGCGAGGGCGGGCACCTTGTGTTTGTAAATGCTATAAATTATTACTTAAAATGAAAAATCATGAACAGAACCTGACAAACATAGTTCGACGATTATTATTTTTTTCTTTACTCTTGCAGGCATGAAGCGATAGGCAGAGAGAGCCTAGTGTTGAGACACTCCGCGAAAGATATAATATTTGCATTTTTTCGCCCTAGTGTCGAGGCAAAGCGCAGCGTTGAGTTCTGCCACTCAAAAGGTCAATGCTTTCAGAATTCGGAGGACAGCGGAGATCGGGGTTTCTTAATACTAAGCTGACTCTGCCAACCCCGCTCCATGCGTGCAGCGTGAAGCTAAAAAAAAATAAGTTTAGTAATTCAAACACCAATAGATATTTTAAATATTTTTAAAGTGTTAATCCACACTTAGAAAAGAAAAATACTTATTTAGAAAACGTATAAAAATTTAAACGTAGCGGGACTCGAACCCGCGTCTCCTGGAAACCGACCAGGACCTGGTCCAGGAGGTACCAGTGGATATTTTGTGTCGATCGACATAAGAAGTAAAAGTGAAAATGTTTAAAGCTCCCGAAAAGCACCATATCACAATTTTCTCTTCAATATGCATACCACAATTTGATTGTTCTGGTAACGCTATGCGTAACGTATATACGCGATACATCAAACTTAATGTCATAAAAAAAATATATTTTAAAAAGTACATCCCAAATTTAACAGATAGGTCGTAAAGTACCTACCACATGTGTTCTGAAGTACGTTCAGAGGAATACTCATTTACAACGTAATATGTTTACATGCGGCGAGTCAACACGATTACCTGGAATAAGGGTAGTGCTTTATGTTATGTTATTTAAACACTCGCTTCAATGGTGATTACATGAAATTATTTATTTATATAAAAATGTTATTATAACCATAATTTGTTGATATAAATCGTTAATATTAAAATTATATGTATATAAACACTGTTGGGGTATTTGTTAGTTTACAAAAAAACGAAGATATTATAGTATTATTTAAAAATATTTACTTAGCTTGGAATGAATATAAGATATTGACTTAATTTGTACCTACTTACTTGTTTTTAAATCCACGGATTTCTCAAAATAAAGCGGAAAAGCAGCAACACAAGTGTAGGAGTACTTCGTTTAAATGACAACAAACACAAGAAATAAATGATTAAATCTGTCACGGTAATTATTAATGATTGATAAAATAAAATATGTCCTGTGATATAATAAATAAAAATAGAAAAAATAGTGAGGGGACAAAAAGTTTTTTGTTAATATCTATCTACCCTATGGTAGTTAGGTTTTAGCCTTTTATTCTAAATGTATGAGGTTATAATTAATTTTATTATAATTATTATCAATATGCTTAAAGTGTATAAAACTTTATTTCAGAAAACAAGTTCACTATAATAAGAATAAAGTAAATTTATCATATGCTTAAAAATATTCAATATTAGGTACATCTATTATACATAATTTGTTTAAAGTTTATTATTGTAGTCAGTATTGTTCGTCGATGTACGTAGAAGTAAGAAATGTTTTCTCAAAGCGAACCAAAAGTTTATTAATTTATCACGTTTTCTGCGCTGAAGGAAACTTTGCAATGCTGTACCTACTTGGAAAGCAATTCTATGACATGAACGTGTGGGTGACCTGGTATCCATATGGAGTAATATTAAATTACAACTAGAAATCATATGACTTTTACAATTGGAGAGAAAATATTAAAAAAAATACATCACATCTACTTATTAAAATTAAAAGTTTATTCATCTAGTTAATAAAATTAAAAGTAAATCATTATTAAACTAGCGGATTTATTTTAATGCTCCAACATGACAATGATGGTGATATTGATTTTAGTTCTGTGATCTGATTTATTTAACATGCCTACCACACATAGGCCGTTGCCCCGTATGGGCAATTTTAAATTATAGACTAAGATTGATTATTTCTTAAGTACTTTCCTTTTATTCATTTTTATTTTTGTAACTAAACAAGTCCAAAATACTTAACGATTCTAAAACAATCAGCTTATAATATATATTTTTTGTCAAACGATGCCAGCTGAACGGCACGTCTCGTTCCACTTAGCCGTGTATCTCGTAAGCCCGGATTGATTTCCACTCGATCGTTTTCAAATCCCCATTTTCGCGATGCCATTACGATTTCGTACACCTTCTTCATATTTCTGCGCGTATCTCAACGATTCGTAGATCCATTATTTTTTATACCGCCAATATACGATGCTTAGTGCCGTCGCCCCCTGCTCACCTTTTACTGGGTGTTTGTTCAACGGTAGAAGATGCATAATAATAATGCTTGTTGTATATATCGTCGTCGTATAAGTCACAACTGTATTATTTCGAAATATATTTTATTTTAGAGGCCAGTCGTGGCGCAGTGGCACAAAGTTTGCTTGTAAATCGACTGGTTGTGGGTTCGATCCCCACTCGAGGAGATGAAATATTTATTTACATTTATATTGACATTTCTTCGCTCTGGTGTCGAGGGAACAGCGCGGCGTTGAGTTCTGTCACTCAACACGCAACGCCTCTAGAAATTGGCGGTAAGTGGGGAACGGAGTCTTAACACTAGGTTACCTCTGCTTACCCTACTGTGAGCGGGATACGGCGTGAAGCTGAAAACAAAATTACTATATACTTGTACGGAATGTCTACTTTCTTGTATGAACTGTTGAAACTATATTAGGTAATTATCAAATAACGAAAAGAATATTTTACACTAGCATTCTTAGATTATTTTAATTACAAATTATATTTCTTTAAATTTGACAAAATCCATAGTTTTAATTATGATGTATAATTTAAATGAAACACCATTTTTACTTTGATATCTTCTCACCCCAGCAGAGTTACGTTCGAGTCAGCCGTTCCACTCAATACATTTATCGACAAACGTCACAGCCGCTGCGTGACACTTATGTAAATATTTAAATACGATCCAGTACAAGCTATGAATATTTTAAACTCTAAGTAAACCACTCGGTTTTGTACGTAGCCAAGATTGCTGCGCATCAATAAAATTGTTTATCTCGTTATTACAAGCCCTTAAAGCTCAAAATCGATTAGATGGGCCGTCCCGATTATCTTTGCTTTTCTTTATATCTATGCATAAAATGATTTGGTAAGTGTTGGCAAATTGGGGATCGATATTAAAGTGACGAGTTATGCTGATTGGATTTTTTCAAGTGGCTTCGAGGGGACGGTGAATAATTGAGTGCGATTTGCTTTTATGAGTTTTCAACAATTTTATTTCTTCAATTTTATTTGTGCAAAATGATTTTTTTTAATTTAACTTTTATAATTATTTTTGAAATTTCATATTTTAGAATCGGATTATTTAGCATACTGGCTTCTGAAATATGTGATTGAATAGTATACTATTTCACATTTAAAATTTCGCAATTATATATTTAATGGAAATAGCTATTAAATTCAATAAGGCGTTTTGAACGTAAGGTACGTTTGATAATGAAAACGAAACCAAGCTACAAGAGCCCGTCCGTGCCGATATCAATTGATCACGCAGCCTCCCGAGATTGCTCTCGGAGTCCGTTCAATCCACTCGGTAGTTGAGTAGCTCTCACCTATCTTTCCGGTTCCAATCTTTTGTGAGGCGCACTTTGAGTTGCGACACTCGACGCCGGGGAACGTCTTTGTTACATCGTGATAAGTGATGGGATAGCATTTTGTAGATAAATTATTATATTCATTCTAGTCACTAGTGTTTCAGTAAATGAATATAGGTATAACATATGAACTTAACGTACTTTAAATAGACATTATATGTAAGTTAGTATAGATATATTATAATTAATTAAAATTTAATCATCTTCACGCTGTATCCCGCACACAGCAGGGTAGGCAGAGGGAACCTAGTGTTAAAACACTCCATTCCCCGCTTTCCGCTGAGATCTGGAGACATTGCGTGTTGAGTGGCGGAACTCAACGCCGCGCTTCACCTGGACACCAGAGCGAAGAAATGAAAATATAAATTTAAATAAATATTTCATGTCCTCGAGTGGGGATTGAACCCACAACCAATCGATTTTGCAGTCACACTTTGTGCATCTGCGCCACGCCTCTATATTAAATTAATACCAATTAATATATTAACGTCGTGCAAAGTCAGTTTTATTCATTCTTTACTTTAATTATTGTTGTAAAGTAGGAACCTACGATATAATATATACAGTTTACCGTAACTATGAGACATGCACCTATAGATATAATTGTATTCACAAAGCAAACTAACTAAATGTAACAAAAATATATTTTGATATTATAGTATAATAGAAAAAAAAGTTGGATTTAAGTCTATTAAATACTCTTTTTATTTGAGTCCTAAGCTTTAAAGGAAAAACTTAATTTCTTTGAAAAAAATATCACAGAATAGTCTATAAAATTGTGCTATTTCAGCCAAAGTGAAACGTAGATAATGATTCTTTAAAAAGCCACTATCCCAGGTGGTGACTATGACAATATAAAGTATGCAATGTGGGTGATCGTATCGGCCCTATTACGTATGCAACCAAATAATTTATATTTTTTTAATAATAATATCTACACCGAATAAAATTCATAGTAAGTAACCGTACATTTTAAGATCACAGAGGATCTTCGTACGTAGAAAAATTAATGGATTATACATAATTGAGTAGATGTTGTGAAAAAATTCGAGATATCGTAAAACACGATTATTGAAAAGCCAATGAAAATGAGTAACATTTAAGATTCTAAAAAACAAGGGGCATTAAGAATAGTGATAATCCTTCTAGCTTAAACCTAAAAATATAATACAGTTTACAAACAATTTCTGATTTGATATTTTTATTGGAGACAATTTAAATAGTCTTGTTACAAATAGGATAGGGAACCTAGTGTTAAGACACCCCGTTCCTCACATTCCACCGAATTCTAGAGGCATGGTGTGTTGAGTGGCGGAACTCAACACCGCGCTTTGCCTCGATTTGTTATAAAATATCTTAAACTCAAATAGCAATAACTTGGCTAAAATATTATTATTGCTATAACACGAGATAGGCGACTGGGCGGGCGAATGGCATTGATCATAATATCGGCGGAGGCTTACGGAGTGATAAATGAACGGCCGCAGCATCACTGACATGACGCCGCCGCCATATTTAAATCGCGCCTGTCACATTCGCGCAACGTGGGGAAGGAGTTATACGATGTGATATTTGGTGGTATCTTTCGATTGAATGCCTAAATTATTTGGTTTTTAAACATAATATTGTCATTGATGTCAAAAAAAATATAAGCAATATGTATATTGAACGCACAAAAACAAATTTAGTTCTTATTTTTCAGTGCGCAAAGTAGTGTTTACATTTTGTGAATGTTAAATTGAATAAAGAAATTAAAAGGTATATGCTAATGTCGCCTGTTTCGCCGAAATCAATGGACCTGATAGAAAATTAAAATCATCAATCAAACTAAAAAATACAAAAGCCCCGTTTCCCATTGTCGCCAATATGTTTGCGCAAAAACGACTTTGTCGCATCACAGTCAAAGTAATAAAAAATCTGCACACCAATATAGAATTGAACTGGATGAGGTTGTTTAAAAAGTAATAAAATAAAATAAATCAGCTTCACACTGTATCCCGCACACAGCCGGGTAGGCAGAGGGAACCTAGTGTTAAGACACTCCGTTTCCCACTTTCTGCTGAATTCTGGAGGCATTGCGTGTTGAACTCAACGCCGCGCTTTGCCTCGACACCAGAGCGAAGAAATATACATTTAAGTAAATATTTCATCTCCTCGACTGGGGATCGAATCCACAACCAGTCGGTTTTACAGTCACACTTCGTGCCGCTGCGCCACGACTGGCCTCAAAAAAAAAAGTAATAGACAATTAATATTATTTTCATTTAAAATATTGCATATATATTCTAAATAAAGTGAGTGGAGAGCAGAATTTATGGGAATAACATTTATTAAGACATAAAGAAGAGAGAAAAATATGTACATTTGCTGCCTTAAATACAAATGTTCATAATGTTAGGATAAATGAAATAAAAAAACATCCACCAGGCAGTGTAGTGATACATAAATAAATGTTAAGTAACTTAACCTATATAATAAAATTAGTAGTTAATCTATAGATAGATATTATTATATAAACATTTTATAAGCAAGTTTGTGACAAATATATTTATATATAAATATATAGATAGCTATGTATAGCGGTAATATGTATGTAGCTTTGGATAAATATAATTTTAGTCTCTTCTAGCACATGTAAGAGACAGTGCTACGAGCCCGAGGCTTTGTGATAGGACGCGTAATACGCTCACAATTGGTTATTGCGTTGCAATGACTGTGCGGTTTACGCGGCTTCTATAACTTTTTCAGCCTAAGTAGAGACTCTCTAGGATATTGAGAAAAAAATATAAAATAGGTTTATATAGTAACTTATATATTTTATACTATTATTTTTCTAGATTCACGCTCTATTCCGGACAAAGCAGAGTAGGTAGAGGGAACCTGGGGACATAATGCTAAAACACTCCGTTCTCCAATGCGTGTTGAGTGGCGGAACTAAACGACGCTCTTTGTCTCATTACGTTATGTAAGAGCGAAGAATTAAAAATATTAAATATTTCAATCTTCCGAGGAGAAATCGAACCCACAACCGTCGTACTTACTGTCGCAGGCTTATGTCCCTGTGCTACGGCGGCCTCTTTAAAAATTTCATTTTCATAATTTGAGGTTGACATTCAATACTAAATTGGCCAAAAATCTATGTACAAGACAGTAGAGTTAAATAAAGACGGTTCTGACTTGGAAGTGAATATTTGTACGGTAGTTACTATTTTTTATATTTCTAATTATTTATATGATACATGTATCTATGTATTATTATTTCCAAACTACATATATATAAAACATTTTTATTATACAAATTACTATTGCATCACTTAGTGTTTTTGTTATATTTATTTATCACTACAATTTTTGAGGCCGGTCGTGGCCTGTAAATCGACTGGATGTGGGTTCGATCCCTACTCGAGGAGATGAAATATTTATTTACATTTATATTTTCATTTCTTCGCTCTGGTACCTAGACTTGCCTCTAGAAATTGGCGGAAAGTGGGGAACGGAGTGTCTTAACACTAGGTTCCCTCTGCCAACCTTGCTGTGTGCGGGATACAGCGTGAAGTTGAAAAAAAAACTACAACTTTTGAAAATATGTTGTTCGTTAGATAGAAGTTTAATCTCAGCAATAAGTGTAGGTATCTACGCCTGGTAGGCAAGGCGTCATCAGTGCGAGTTGCCACAACGAGAAGGGTTCGCGATCCTCAATGATTCAACACTTTCCATACAAAACTTTATTCCAAGATTATTCCGTTGTATAAATGTAATAAGCTTTGCAGACGAGATTAGACCCCAAATTTCACTCAGGCATTAATGACATTTTCAGTTGGAGCGCGGGACTTTGTTGCTTGTCGGCGTGTTCAGACAATGATTTTGAAAGTCATTTCGAGTTAAACTGCCTAAATTTTGACGTGAACGTTTGAATAAATCAAAATTAATTTGGAAATTAATAATTTATTAAAGAATATGGTGTTTACAGAAATAATTAAATGTTAATTTTGAAACATTATAGCTGAACCTGGTAGCAAAGAATAAGGTAGATACTAATAATAATAGATATTTCGTTCTTTTTCTATTATTTTCTTTTTCTATTATTCGTAAATTTGTAGGTACAATTATTGTTGTTAATAAAAATTAAATGGATCTTGCAAGGTAAATAAAACACACTTAGGCATACATCACATCTAACATCACTTGGCATCACAAGGCTTGTGCCTTTTGATTCAGTAGAAATAACGAATTTGTAAATAATATAACACATTCTAAGAGCCAGATAACTCTGGCTGCAGAAGTAGGTACATTGGATTACATCGAAATTATTAGCGTGAAGAAATATAGTAGTTTAGTATAGATAGCAGGTACTATGGGTACGCGCCTCGGCATCATGAAAGATGCCAGCGCTTGCTGACACCCTCGACCATTCTGCTTCCATATATTGAAAATTGTGATCTTTGAAAACATTAATTACTTAGTAGTACTTTCGGTTGACCTAGAATTATGAAATTTGACAACTAGCTGAACTGAAACTGAAATCAGAAAATTATACATTTGTGGTTAAATCCTAAAATGGCCTTAAAAGGTGAAAATTTGATATTAAAGTCGCTAGTTCAAGTGAGAATTATGATGAAAGGGCTGTGGCTAAGCTAGCCTTGAATTTCAGAAAAAAGCTCGAGTTTTACTACGGGACCCTCGGTGGGCGAGCCCGACTTACGCTTGTTTTATTTTTAACACCACTTGCCTTTATTTAGCATATTAACCTTCGTCGATAAATATGTCGATGTTATCCAAAACAAAAATTTTGTTTTAATTTTTGTTTTGTTTCTGGGATTAGCGCGTTCAAACAATCAAATTCGTCAATTTTATTGTATTAATTATAGACCTTTCTATAACTTTATTTCATTTTAACACTCATGACATTTGACTTTTTTCTATATTTGACTGTAGGTAGGGAGGCACTCAATATAAAAATAAAGAAAACTACTTAATTATTAATATCTCAAATGTATACTTCGTATTAAATATTAATAAGTCGAGGAAATTAAATATTTAATGTTTCATTATTTTATTACTCTGGTGTTCGTAACAAAGTGTGGCGTTGAGTTCCGCTACTCAAACAACCAATGCCTCTAGAATTTGGCAGAAAGTGGGGAGCGGAGTGCCTAACAATAGGCTCCTACCCTGCTACCTACGGGATACAGCGTGAAGCTGAAAAAAAGTGGTAAAAATATGCGTGAATTACATTTTCGAGTGCAGCATACCTACAGTACAGATACCAAAAAAATATTTCTTAGATACATGGAAATGTATTCGCATCGTTCATCGTTCGTGCGTGAAATTTACATGGAATTTTGTACTTGTAATAAAGAATGATGAATTGGACCCGCATTGGTACGTAATTACAGACAGAGCAAGCGCGCCGATATTAAATTGCAAAATTCAATAATTTTATTATATTAATTTTCGTTATGATACAAGGAAGTAATATGATTTAGGGTGACCGTGAACACTGTTGGAACATACGATTGTGGCTTTGGTGGTAGATATTTCTTCTCTTAGGAGCTATTTGTTACAAATAAAGGAAGTTTTAAAATTTTGTTGAGATTTAATAATAAATAAATATATTTGATGTATTTATTATTCGCCATTATAATACGGATTAATAGAGTATGTTTAGTATGATACATCAGAACAAGCTACCAGTACCCCGTCAACGTTGTTAGAAGACCAACACGACCAACAACTCCCACGAGTAGAGAGACAGTCGACACTTCTATCGTATATGAAGGTGGTACAGACAGGATTGGCAACATCCAGAAGAGCTTTCATAAAAACTATATTCAAGCCTAACAATAAAGTGAGCCAATTTTTGAGACCAGTGAAAAGTAATATTCCTTTGCAGTGTGCAGGTGTATATAGACTAGATTGTGACTGTGGCTTATCATATATTGGTCAAATAAAGAGAAGCTCAATCTTCAGCTGTGTGTTCATCCGCTGTATGCTCAATACTGTAGTTCTATATAATAAAATTATGTCAACTAACGGACTTCTGCAAAATTGTTCGAAACGTCAAGTTTCCAAAAACGTATGATCTATTATAATAAAATCGTAAGTGAATGGTATCTATCGAGAAGAAAGTTTTGGGAACATTTAATAATGCAATAGAACCCAAAACAATGATTTTTTAAATTTTTGTCTATCTGTTATCGGCTTGTCTGTTTGTCTGCGCGTTTGTTCATGTAATCTCAGAAACGGCTGAACAGATTTAAATGAAAACGCCCGAAAAATTAAATTCCTCAAATTTGTAAAAATATTTTGCAAAAATAATTTTACGTAGATTGTAAATAAATAATTTTACATATATTATAAATAAATATATATATTTATATATATAATAGTTTCATTGGTTCCACTCGAGTTATATGTACCTATGTGTACGTACGGGTAATCGTTTGTGAACGTAATTGGTTTTCATTCGCGTTGATTTACCGCGCTCAGTTGAGGCATGGATGTTTGTCACGACACCATTTCGCTTACACGATTCGCTATCTGAAGGTATTTCATTCTTTCATCGTGGGTTTTCTCCTCTTTCATAACATTCATAATTCATAGACATTCATTGTTTTTTTTTAAATAATAATTATAATTTTAAGATAATGAATTTAATCTGAACTATCTATTAGGTAGATATTTAGAGGTATTCTTGTTTGTATTTACAGTTGAGTTTTATTTTGATGAAACAACTAAGCTTATTTTATAAAAAAACTCTTTGAGGGCTATTTAATTATTATAAAAATGTAATTAAAGCACGAATACGAGATGTTATCTTTAATGATTGTATGTATGATAGAAGTTGTTGACATTTAAAATATGTTCATTGCTGTTATTAGCTATAGGTAATAACTAATATGTGTTGTTTTATTTTGTAATCAATTTTTTATAAAAAAGTAATTAATAAGCACTTTAATTATGCATTAAAAACCGTATAACAGCAACTCAACGCCTCGCTTTGCCCCGGCTGATACCAGAGCACAGAAAATGGAAATGTTAAATATTTCATTTCCTCGTGTAGAAATCAAACTTACAACCTATACCGCCATAACTGGCCATATCATTTAAAATATTAACCTCAATAATTAAGTTACCTATAACTGTGTTAGTGGATAAGTAGGTATGCCATCTTAATATGTAGCTCATGAGAGCTGCCTACCGTCAATCTCGTTAGAAAGGGTATGGCACGTTTTAAAATAATCAGTTTCTTGTTAATTCTTAATTTACTGCCTCGGTGGTGGCAACTCTAAATTGATCGAGGCAGCCGCCGGCTGTACCTTACTGGACCATATATAATTGCTATGAGGACATTTTCTTAATTTGGCTGTAAGGGTTTAATTTACATAGTAGCGGTCATTTGTTTCAAAAAATATAGTTATAGAACATAAATACCTGGATCTTACTTTCTTTGTGCCACGTGGTTAGCTTGATTTTGTTAGTTAATAAGTTCTTATTAACTTGCACAATTTACTTTACTTAGTAATTCTCTATATCTCTATCAAATATTTGAAAGAGATTAAAGAGTATATACACTAAGATAGACTACACTATATACATACAGACTGATGAGAGATAGAAAATTGAAATATCAAAGAACATTTTTTATATGCATAGTATGCGGTGAAGTGAGAGGTGAGGTGTATTTAGATTACTACAATTCTGCCTATATTTTAAAGAAAATATACTCTTTTTTTCTGGTGTGTAGTATATAAACGTATAACTTTAAATAATATATAATTATATATGATTCATTCTCACATTATTTGGCATTGGTCCAGATTGGATTTTAAAATTTTTTTGGCTAACATAAATTATAATAGGTGAGTTAGAGATAATGACCCAGGACACCTTTATAAAATGTATTTAATTATTATAAATTGCATTATTTATTTAATTTTTAGATTAGAATTTTTACATATTAAATTAATGTAGATATGTATTCCTATTAAAAGTAAAGCAAATGTATCGCCTTCCTAAAAGATAACAATCTTTAATATCGTATGAGTGGATGAGTTAAAACTAACGAACGGAAGGCGCACCCAAAGGGTTAACTTAGTAAATACCCGATTGGATACCACTATCTACTTCATATCCTCCTAGTATTTAGAGATTAAAAATTGATTCAATAATACTTAAAGGGTCATTACTCTTGTTATATGAAGTAGGACACATGTTTTGTTTTTGGATATTTTAGTATATTTTAGAGTTTAAAGGTCTTAATACTTAATAAAATTAGTTTTGTTATATTATTGTAATATAATAAATTATATTATAAAGAGTGAATTAAATTTATAGTTTAAATAGCTAATTTTTAAATATTTTGTTCTACTTGAAGATATTATAAATCACCTTTACATATAATTGACCCTCATCTAACATGTTATCCAATATATATTATAATATATATTACA
Source organism: Heliconius erato x Heliconius himera (assembly GCA_013421005.1). Taxonomy (NCBI): domain Eukaryota; kingdom Metazoa; phylum Arthropoda; class Insecta; order Lepidoptera; family Nymphalidae; genus Heliconius; species Heliconius erato x Heliconius himera. The sequence continues at coordinate 31,400 of JAATLQ010037045.1, read as the reverse complement.
AAAAGACAAAATAAAATATATTAGAGTAATATTGTAATCTTCAATCAGTACAGATATATAATTATAAGTTTTAATAGAGTAACACAAAGCAACAATAACAACCCCCTAAGGTACGGACCGGAACTGTCCCTCATCCCTCAGTCGAGCTACAAATTTATAACCGACATCAAATCTTAGTTAATAATTCTATAAACATCATTAAACAGGATGTGGTTGTATCTTCCGCGTGGCTCAGGGTGCTTTAATAGGAAAATCTAATATTACGTAACTATTGCAAGTATCCGGCCTCAGAAGCGTAAATAACTTGTATATATGCATTATTCTATTACTGTACAACTGTACTTAAACTTTAATACACATATAAAAAATTAAATCAGCTTCACACTGTATCCCGCACACAGAGGGATAGGCAGAGGGAACCTAGTGTTAAGACACTCCGTACCCCATTTTCTACCGAAACTAGAGGTATTGCGTGTTGAGTGGCAGAACTCAACGCCGCGCTTAGCCTCGACATCAGAGCGAAGAAATGGAAATATAAATTTAAGTAAATATTTCATTTCCTCGAGTGGGGATCGAACCCACAACCAGTAGGTTGTACAGTCACACTTCGTGCCGCTACGCCATGACTGCCCTCACCACCTACTTCATACATATATAAATTAGTATTAATTTTTACCGTTTTAAAGATTAAATATTAGGTACTGAGATTTGTATAAATATTTTCAAATAAATAGAAAAAAATGCTTTGAATGTTGAAAAAAATGAATCATAAATGACAAACATTCTACTTTGTGTATAATGTCACTCAGAGGCCGGCTATGGGATATTTATTTACATTTATATTTTCATTTCTTCAGACAAAGCGCGGCGGTGAGTTCCACCACTCAGCACGCAATGCCTCCAGAATTTGGCGGAAAGTGGAGAACGAAGTGTCTTAACACTAGGTTCCCTCTGACTACTCTGCTTTGTGGGGGTTACAACGTGAAGCTGATTTGATTTTAATTAAATTCTACTCTGTATAATATATTTCTATTACGATGTTTTAATTAACGATTTCCATAGGAAAAACCACATCGTAGTACACTTCCCTAATATAATTTACGATTGCGCTTGCCGCAGTAGAAGTTGTGATTGCATCCTCTAATACTTCGGCCTTTGCACCGCACTCGATACCTTTTGTGTTTGCGGGGTTGCCTTTGTTAGCCACCGACTGGTGCGTTTACTCTGCACTCTATAGGTATCCGGCATTACCGTGTGCTTCTTTTTAAAAGCTTAAATTATTTACTAAAAGTATTTTTTAATTTAATTTAGTTTGTTTAATTTTTAGTTTAATTTAATTTCGTTTTTAGTTATTTTAATTGTTGAGGCCAATCTTTACGCAGCGGCACAAGCGTGTGACGTGTGTAGACGTGACAGGTTGTGGGCTCCATTCCCACTCGAGGGAATTAAATATTTAACATCTTAATTTCGTTCGTTCTGGTGTCAAGGCAAAGCGCGGTGTTGAGTTCTGCCGCTCAACACGCAATAACTCCTGAACTTCTTCACATTAGGGTCCCTCTACCTACTCTGTTACACGCGGGAAACAGCGCGAAGCAGAAACAAAAAAAATCTTAAGACTGCAATGTACCTACTATTTATGAGAAGAAAAAAAAATGACATTCAATTTGAACACTACCTACCCAACAACTTACCAACTTATCGTATCCCAACAATTGCTCCTCGTAAATTGATGTCACATAAAGCATTATCGCATCACACGTTGTATATAGTACGACGACAAAATGCGGCGCTGAAGGCAAAAGCGATAATCTCTCGTCTCAGACCTGAGTTAGACACCTTCGAGAGACTAACGAAGTTCTTATAATCCCACCTCCGGCGCCTTCGACCCCGGTTGCCCCCCTATAATCGTGTTATTGCCTTGCATCTCGTGTCTTACGCGTCCTTGCTTAGTAATGCTTCAAGTGTATTGTAATTTTATTTGTAGTGTTTTTGTTTGTATTGTTAATGAAAATAAATATATTGGCTTCACGCTGTATCTCACACATAGCAGGGTAGGCAGAGGGAACTTAGTGTTAAGACACTCAGTTCCCAACTTTCCGCCGAATTCTGAAGGCATTGTGTGAGTTAGTTCTGAGTGGCGGAACTCAACGCCGCGCTTGCCTCGATACTCACTTACGCCGAATTTATTATAGGTAATAACACTAGGTTCTGCTTAGTAGCCTCTGCTTGCCTTGCTATATGCATAATACAGTGTAAAGCTGAAAAAATACGACAAAAAAATTATACTTAAGTTTAATAACTTTATATTCATTTATATATTTTTTATAATTAGGTATACATATTGTAAATTACTCAGATCTCGTTATACACATATACTTACAAATATCTATATATCTTTATATGCATACATACTCATATATGCCTAATTTATTATTTTTAATTTTAGAAATTCTGTAATAGCTCTGTAAGGATAGTAATCTAGCTGTTGTCCATATATCCTTAGAGAATAATTGTGTATTTATATAAAATAACTATCGGAATTAATTTTTTTAATTAATTATTATTGGTCGCTTGAGTATTACATTTTAATTATATAATTTGCTGTGTTAATTAAAATTGCAATATTAAAAAGGCAAAATAAGTACCTACTGTAGGTAATGGCTGCAGGCATTTTACACGTTTAATTGTTCTTTGAAGGTCTTTTAATTATTGTTATACCATTTAGCTATTATATTTTATTTATTACTATGTAAAAGAATAATTAAAAAGTTAAATAAAAATGTCAAATTTTTTTTTATAATGTAATGTACTTAATTAATTAATTAATATTGAAAACGGACAGCCGTGGCGCAGGAACACAAGATTGTGACTGTAAAACTTGATAGTTTGTGGGTTCGATTCCCACTCAAGGAAATGAAATATTTAATATTTCCATTTATTCGCTCTGGTAAAAAAATCTTTGCTCTCAAAGCGCGGGGGTGAGTTCTGACATTCAACTAGCGAGCAGTAAGTGAGGTACGGAAGTGCCTCATTTGAAACGGAGTGTCTTAACACTAGGTTCCCAGGCTACTTCTGTCTACACTGATATGCACGGGAAGCTATAAAAATAACTTTTTAAAATAATATATATTAAATTATAGTTGCTACGGTTACCTATTAATTGAGAGTAGATAGTCATTATTGGAAAGCGAAGACCAATTTCACAAGTATACGAGAAAGATCAACAAACAAAAAGCACATTCAACTACTAGAGGCTTTGAATGTAGCTTGAAAATTTAGTTATAATTTCTGAATTGCGCAGCGGCGTGCCTGTCGACCCTGCGGTACACAAACAGCGGCGACAAACAAACCCGCATTGTGCCCCGCTCGAAGAGTGCTCTCGTTGCGCTACCCAGCACCAGCGCAAGTCACAAACGCACTGTTTTACCTTAAATTATTAGCATATTTAAAATATTATAAAGTTATTTTCTAATGCTTATGTATATTCACGCCCAGTTTTGAAGTAATACTATAGCTATACTATCAATAATATACGGAATCTTATAACAAACATAAACAAATGGGTAATTGACGGAAATGCTAATATATAATATGTGGTTTTTGAAAAATAGAATTCGTTTCACCTTTTTCCGCTTTAGTAATATCAATACACCATCCGCAATGAATACAATATTGTTGTGTTTTGTACTGCCACGGTCTTTTGACGGACTGCTCCAAGTGATGAACGAGTAAACACAGTTTTGGGTATCAAAATTTAAATATTAATGCCTACGCCACTATCGAGGCAAAATTCGGGGGCGTTGGTCAATTTCCATCAATCATTTGTATCGGGATCGAAATGTTATTATGAAAGAGTTCTTGCATTTTACTCATTTAATTTATAAGGCAATTTTGCTTATTAAAATTCGATTCGAATTATTATTAATATATTCATTGTTTTCCTTCAAAATTGACGGTAATACTATAATAACAATAACCTGTTACAAAGTTCTTAGTTTTAAGATATGTTATATATACTTAATCTTATGGTATTTGTATGTATGTATGTATGTACATGTACAGTCTATTTTTTTTTTTCGAAAAAATCTATACGTTTATATTTTGGATAAATTCACTGTATTTAAGGTGAAATAATGTCCAAAATTAGGTGAAAAGCGCTCTAATGATTAGGTCCATTGAATAATATAATGGTTGAGGGCAAATCGTTCTCGGGTATAATAATCATTAAATGTATTCCCATTTTATTGGAGCTCCGAGTCCGACCTCTTCGATTATGATCTCTATTCTTATTAGGGTACCGTTTAAATATTTCTTGTGTAAATGTTTTTGTTGCAGTTATTTTTTAATATTTATAATAATTTAAAAAATAATACGCTATTGTTTTAATTAAGTATAGAAAAAAAAGTATGTTTGGGAAATTTGAGGATTTTTTTTGCTATTATTTATAATATACTCCTATGATCAATAGCCAAAAGATGTTTAAGAAAAGAATAAAACAAAACGAAACACAAATACTACTCCTTAGCAATAATTCTTAATTTTTAAATACATATATTTTAAAGACATTATGAATGCCTCAACGTCCATATAAATTATACAGGACCCTTAGGTGTGTAAAAAAGGATTCAACTCCATTTGCTTTTTATTATAAAAATCATATTCGAATATATGGGAAGGAAAAATAAAACAAGCAATTTCGTAACATGTAATTTTGGTAAATAGCTCTTCGATACAAATCAAATCGTTTTGGGAACAAAAAGCCGTATCAGTACAAATGAATATAAGTTGTACATACGAGTATGTGTTTCATTCAATATGCGCATAATATTAGGTTTTAAATTTTATTAATTTCTTAAATTATATGTTTTCTAACCGCCGATTCAATTCTTATGTTTAACGTGTTTCTTTTTAAATTCTTAAAGATTAATTATGTCGTACCTATTTGTTTTACTAAAAAAAAATGTATAAATACAACTTTTGCTATTTTATACTCGTTTCCAATTCTTATTACTCTATTTATATATATTTATTAGGCTAATCGTGGCAGCGGCACGAAGTGTGACTGTAAAACCGACTGGTTGTGGGTTCGATCCCCACTCGAGGAGATAAAATATTTACTTAAATTTATATTTCCATTTCTTCGCTCTGGTGTCGAGGTTAAGCGCGGCGTTGAATTCTGCCACTCAATACGCAATGCCTCCAGAATTCGGCAGAAAGTGGGGAACGGGGTGTCCTAACACTAGATTCCCTCTGCCTACTCTGCTGTGTGCGGGATACAGCGTAAAGCTGATTTAATTTAAATTATTTATATATATTTATACTTGGTGAAGCATAATTAATGTAAATAAACTAATATAGAGTCCAAGATCGATGTCTATGAATGTTCTATAGTCCTATACGATCAGAGACCATTATCTCCCACAGGTTGCTTCGCATCTGTTTAAGAAATGGTCATTACGATTCGATTTATTACTGTCTCATTGGATATCTTTGCATTCTGAGGTCGACGCACACACGAATGTTAATTACTCACATGCATGTAAAACTGCATGTGTGTGCAAGGTGGCGTGCCGTGTGGGGGCTGGAGGCCACTCCCTCGTCGACGCCTGCTCATTTTAAATTGTAATTACAATTTATTATTGTGTCTCTGTGCCGCCTTCGTCGCTGCCGCCATTTTATCGACTCTGTTGGTAGTTCTGGTTCCAATATTCCAATTGCAGCAAAATTGCCACAGATACAAAAGATCGGGCAATTAGATACATTGATTGAGAGGGATGCGCAAGAAGTTGAGGGAGGTTCTTTTTGCTACATATTTTTTGGAATAATAATAATTTCTTTATCAAGGATCTCGGTTTGTGCTTAATACATTAGTTAAAAATATTTCTTTACAAGTTTAACTAAGTATATGTGGTAAAAAAAATGAAATCAGCTTCACGCTGCATCCCGCACACAGCAGGGTAGGCAGAGGAAAGTGTTAACACACTCCGTTCTCCACTTTCCGCCAAATTCTGGAGGCATTGCGGTTTGAGTGGCGGAACTCTACGCCACGCTTTGCTTCGACACCAGAGCGAAGAAATGGAAATAAAAATAAATTTGCTCTAATGGGGATCGAACCCACAACCAGTCGATTTTACAGTCATACTTTGTGCCCCTCCGCCAAGACTGGCCTCAATAAAATATATGTAGTAATAACTAATATTAGGTATATTAGTTATTACTAATTATATAGTTATGGATCGGTAGAAACAGAAAAAAAAGAAAAAGTGGGAAATACCCCGCTCCTGCTTGAATCATGAAATCATATGGCAAGTAAGTATAACGGGCTCTCGTTTTTCATAAATTTTCACTATTTTCGTATGAGAGTGGTACAATTATTTGCCAAATATATTTTATCTTTTAACCTAACAAAGACCTTATATATTTTTTATAAAAAATATGACACAAAATCTTGAAAACAAAAATTTCTGTAATCATTTGGAAAATTATTTAATAATTATTCAATAGATAAATCTAGATATACTTAAAAAAACGAAAATTATGGAAAATTTAATAAAAAATAACCGTGAAGGTAACGTTTTTATTAATAAAATCACTATATTAAACTCTAGCTAGTCATATTTAATTTCTTTTTGCATAAAAACACTGTGCTCAGAGTTTAAAAGCTAAAGTTTACTAAATCATATTAGGCAGTGAACTTTACGCCAAAGCTTTTGAAGATGAATGTTAAATGTAAATATTGAAATCCCGGGCGTCCTGGATTAAATCCAATTGTAGTAAAAGCGGGGTCTTAAGACTATCAAATGTCTTAGTTAATGTGAATCTGCGAAGAGACGGTCCGCCGCCGTCGTTTCTAGTTAAGGCTTTAATAACTGTTTTACACAACTCAATTGTAGGTGAGGTGTAGTGGGTATGAAGTTTAAAGCTGTTTAATTTAATATAATAAAATTGTAATTGAAAAAAAATAATAATTAAATTAGCTTCACGCTGTATCCCGCACACAGCAGGGTAGGCAGAGGGAACCTATTGTTAAGACACTACGTTCACCACTTTCTGCCGAATTTTGAAGGCATTGCGTGTTGAGTGGCAGAACTCAACGCCGCGCTTAACCTCGACACCAGAGCGAAGAAATGGAAATATAAATTTAAGTAAATATTTCATCTCCTCGAGTGGGGATCGAATCCACAACCAGTCGGTTTTGCAGTCACACGGCCGGCCTCAAAATTAATTTGGAATTGTAATTGATTTGGAAAAAATATGAAGAAATCTATTTTTAGGGCCAATTAACAATGTAATTAGAAGCTTGAACGATGATTTTTATTTAATTTTTGTTCTTTGTCGGTTTGTCTGTGCATTGGTGGACGCTAATCTCTGAAACGGCTTAACTGATTTAAATGCAGGTTCCACTATTGTATTTTGGCTAACTTAACCTTAATATTTAGTGTTTTTTTAATTTAAATCCGTTCACATTATTATAAAATATTTTGCGACAAAATTGCTACAAAATAACTGCGTTGGCTAAAATTTTCGTTTTTAATGTTTAGATATCTCTTTAAAATCATATTTTTATTAGAACGCTAAAGTGATTATGATTTAGATCAGTGAATATATAATTGCCTCATTCAGGTAATTGTATTTAAATGACTTATTTAGAAAAAGTATAAACGAACCCGGAAACCGACCAGGAGTATATTTAAATTATTTTTAAGAATTGAATTAAGTTGCTACTCAAGACAGAGAGAGTAACTCTTCAAATAGACATTTCTTATTTGCTGAAAATTTTAATCACAATTCATAACTGGTAAATGGAAACAGCTTGATAAGGGTTATAAAATTTGCACAAAGTTGTGTGCGGCCACTAGTATAAAATTAAGTAGGTACAGTTTTTTTAGGTTTACGCTGTATCAAATAAATACCAGGATAACACACAGGAACCTGGGAACCTTATGTTAAGACACTTTGGCATTAAGTCACTTCCGCTCTCCACTTTCCATCGAATTCTGAAGGCATTGCCTATTGAGTGGCGTAACTCACCGCCATGCTTTCCCAGAGCGTTACCAGAGCGAGGAAATGAAATGATGAAATATTGCATTTTCTCGAGTGGGAATCGAGCTCACAACCTGTCGCGTTTACAATCACACGCTTGTGCCGCAACGACTGACTTCTTTTTTTTTTTAAATAATATCTATCTACTAATATTTATAAAATACATGTATTACTTACATTTAAATTAATTACATTTAAAGATTTACCTATCTTTATTGAATTTGTAAGTGTAATAATTACAATTCAGATGATATGCAAATTTAAATAACAGCCCTTTTCTAAAAGGGTTAAAATGTTTTTGTAGTGAAGTGTTTCTACGATTTATTCTTAGGCAATCGCCTTTTCTGCTTCGTTAAATTAAAATGAATAAAGATTATTTTCAGAAAGTGTCGTATCTAAACTAGGAACTTCTTCTATGATTACAATCAATCATTTGATTTAATTAAATTTTATGTCCAAATTGCTCATCTTGTCTTAAGTGAAGATTACATTTAAAATTAAAATAGAAATGTACATTAAAATCTAAATATACTTGACATTTTAACTAATGCACCTACTAAAAAACAGCTTATACCTAGCTGATATTAGAATTTTATTGATGACTATAAAATATAGATTACTACTGTAAAAGGATTTCTTTTGCTAGTGATTTATGTAGGTAACAGTGGGAAATTAAGAATAAAGTGTATGAAAAAGCACTGTCGTGTGGGTTGTAATATAAAAAATTGGATTCGTGCACTGAGGATTCTATACCAATATCATGATTATAGATAATCGAAGCGTCTAACTTATAAAAGTTGACAAATTTCATAATTTTAAGTCAACGGGAATTTTTAATGAAACTTCATAAAATATGTGGCCTACACGGAATATAACGGACTGCATCTTTTGATTGTATTGACATGTATATTGCATTGATTGTATAAGCGAGTGATTTTATGAGTATCTCTTATGAGGCTGGTTTTTTCTTTTCAAGCTCAGAAAGTCTAAATTTACGATCACAATATTTCGACCGCGACTGTACTGTACCTACTGTATTTATGGCAACATACCATATCGTCCAAATAGTCATAAAATCAGCTTCACGCTGTATCCCGCACACAGCAGGGTAGGCAGAGGGGACCTAGTGTTAAGACACTCCGTTCCAAATAGTCATTACATCCCAATAACGTTTATTTGCGTGTACAAAGAAGTGAAGAGATGGCCGAGCTAGCAGAATTAAAGCACGCTACCCCCAAAAAATGTCCATTTGTCCTTCAAAGAGTTTTACTATTTTTTATTAGTACAACGAGCGGAGCTCAGCAAAATGATAACGAAACCTACTCTTACAATTTTTTTAAAACTAATACTGTGAATAAATATGGGTAAATTAAACAAAAAAGATATGAGTAAAATATTATTTTACTTGTCAAGTTAACAACAATAAGATAAAGCCTCCACCGCCCCAGCACAATAAACAGCGTAACAAGACAATAAACACGGCCATACATCACGCAGGAACATAGCTCAAAGTTATTTAATTATCCTAAGGAAAAACTAATCCGTTGTAGAGAACGAAAATTACGCGCCCCGTCGACAGGTGCCGGCTCGTGTGTGTACGCGTGCTTATACAGGCTGCTCTACAATGTCGGTTACGGTGTGAGTTTTTGAACATAAAATGAGGAAAATAGATAACTTATTCTATAATATATCATAAAAACTACTTTCATTACAACTTTCTTTGTATTTTACATTTGAGTTAATAAAATTTAGTTTTATTTTGCGACAATACAAATCACATGCAAAATAGGTAAATATTTAATAGTAACATTATTTTGTAACGAAAAATATTTGAAAAGCAATTTTATTATTATAGGTACATTTTTTAATTGTTCATTTCTACATTATAAAAATATACTTTCGTTAGTAGTTATGTAGAAAGTAATATGTGAAATAATGATATAATAACATCCTGTATACTAAAGTCATTCTTCAATAGAGACTAAAGGCGGCAAGTAGCTGTCTTGTGTGACAATATTTATGCCCGCAATATTAACTCGTATGCGACTATATATAATAGAATTTCCAAATATACTATTATTAAATATATATTGTTAATATTTATACTTTATCGTACTTTAAAGCTCCAATATTTGTTTTGATTAGATTTTGATTTACTCTTTCTTGAGAATTCTTCTTGACAATTAGAAAAATCGATGATAAAGTGCGGAGTTAAGCTCCGTTTGCTCCGCTCAAATTACACTGTTTCAAACTCTAGTCTTTACGCTACTACCCCTTTCCCTCTACCTAGCCTGTTGTGCAAAAAAAAGCGTGAAACTGCTTACTTCATTTTATTTAATAAAATATTTACAATATAATATTGATGATTTATGTGAGTAAAAAAAAATATGTCAAATAACAAAACCAATGAAGTGTCCGTAATAAAAATGAAAGGGCGTCGTCCCGTCCGCCCGCCCCGGGCAAATATAAAAATCATTCATATGGACAAAATAAAATTGCATCCCAAATAACCCGGTGCTCATCGGCCAAAATCTATTAGCAATAAATATGAACTTTTCCGATTTAACTAGATTTAAAATGGCGGAGAGACGGTAATAAAATCGGACTTCTTGTTTCTGGTTTACGATACTGTAGTTTGGCTTTGAGTTCGTACACAATTTACTGAACCGAAAATATTTTACTAAAATCTCTAATTACTAGAAAAATTGTGCTTTGAAATGAAATAGAATTGTTGATACGATTATGTTAGAAATATTAACATGCTTTTATTAGGGCTACGAGTAACTATGCAGCTTTGTTACTATGAAATAAAATCTAAGGAGTTGAATTTGAAACACTTATAATATTTGTATCATCAGAATCGTACGTAGCTTAGGTTACAATATAGTAATGTGGTATCAGCGAGTCGGTCTGATAATGGAGCCAGGACCTGAAAGTAGATTCTTCATAAGTTTCCAATAAACAACGGGAGTTAAAGCTCATGTCTTTTAGAGTTCTGAGCATATTATTTTTTTTTATAATAATTTAATTTAAACAACATATACTATATTTAATGAGGAATACGAAGAGAGAAGATATAGAATCCACTGTGTTTCTTAAAGACAACACTTTTCGCCCTTTTTAAAGTAAATTTATCAGACACCACGGAACAGTGGAATGGCCTACCCGTGGCAATGTTTCCAGGTCGATATGACATGGATACCTTCAAAAAGCGCGTCTATCTCAACCTTAAAGGCCGGCAATGCACCTGTAGCTCCTCTGGTGTTGCACGGGGTCGTGGGCAGCGGTGATCACTTACCATCAGGTGACCCGAACGCTCGTTTGCCATGTCTTTTTCATAAAAAAAAGACAGTATTATACTACAAATGCATAAGTGTTACTTTTAGATAACAAATATAAATATTTATATTTTTTTTCTAAATAGATTTAAGTAAAGGCAAATCGTCAATTATTACAACCTTGTAAGGTGAAGTTCAGTACTATGTTCAAATTGTCCAGCAACAAATGGAGTCAGTAAGCAGTTTCCATCTTTTTGATAAATGCTTAAGATATGTAAGATAAGGAAAAGCAATAAAATATTCATTTAATTTATTATTACCATATTAATGTAGGCATTGTTCGTTATATTTTTAAAAAAGTGGAAATGAAAAATGAAATATAAATAGGGACAGATTATGGGTTCGATTTCCACTCAAAAAATTATGATGTACGAATCTGTAACGATGCCAGAACGAGGTGTGATCTCCAGAATTCTGGGGAAAATAAAAAACGGAAATGTATTAATAAGTTTTAACATTAGGGTCCCAGATTCTCTCTGCCTGCACTGTAATATGCGGGATACAGCGTGAAGCTAAAGAAATACCATAATGTGAATTTTATTTTAATAATAATTATGTAATAATTTACATAAAAATTACAAAAATACATTTCAAAGAAACTATGATATCATCAAATAGAAAATTAATTTATAAAGACGGGTAAGATAATTTTAGTAATTTACTTCTTTTAGTAATTTAATGGATAATTATAGCAATTATATGCAATAATAATTATTCATTACAAGAAAAGAAAAAAAAACTATTGCATATAGTATCTCTATTCTTATTATACTAAAGATAGCAGTTTTGATTCTGTTTTTACTGAATCTATTTACAGATATCAAATAATAATGAAAAATATACATTTCATATTGAACTATACAGTAAGCGGTTATATTTGAAATAATCAACTAAGAAATAGGCGAATTTTGTCCATTTTCCATTGACATAAAAATGGAAACAACCTAATTAAAAAAATGAAAATTCCGATTTGGCAATAATCGTTGAGTATGATAAACAGTTTTCCACAGTAAGTTTGATGGGTATAGTGCGAATTAAATTGTCTTCACTCTCTCATAATACGTTCTGAAGTCAAGTGAAAAGTGGAGAAAGGAGCGCATTGACACTACTAATACTACCTATTATGTTTCAATGACAATGTGGTGGATGAGAATAGGTCATCGAGGTGTCGAGGGCCATAAAGTCCACGGAAATGAAATTGCAGGCGGCAATTATTAAATAAAAATAACACAACTTTTGACTATGTCATTATTATCTTTCTTTAGTTAATGCCTAAAAGGATATAAAGAATTTAATTAAAGCTCACATCACTAATCTTCTGTTGGATCCCTGGGAGCTCTTTGCAGTGTTTTAAAATAGTTCTCTGTGAAGTTAAATGTTTTTTTTTTCAATTTTACGCTTATGTCTCGGATGTTGAGTGGGCAGGTGCAGATATATCTTACTGTGAGACTATGTTTATTGAACATAGTTAATACATAATTTTGATCCGTTTTTAAGATATTGTACTGTGTTTGACTTATACTGGACAGAGTTGGGAAAATTCGTTTTTCTGTGGAGTTCTTAATTAATAAAAAAAAAAAAATTAAATTAAATTAGCTTCACGCTGTATCTCGCACACAGCAGGGTAGGCAGAGGGAACCTAGTGTTAAGACCCACTTTCTGCCGAATTCTGGAGGCATTGCGTGTTGAGTGGCAGAACTCAACGCCGCGTTTAACCTCGACACCAGAGCGAAGAAATGGAAATATAAATTTAAGTAAATATTTCATCTCCTCGAGTGGGGATCAAACCCACAACCAGTCGGTTTTGCAGTCACACCTCGTGCCGCTGCGCCACGACCGGCCTCTTAATTAATAATTAATTAATTATTAATTGTGACATCCGCACAAATAGGTATCTGATGAACTATTCATATTTAACTGTCAATTGCAATTCAATGACAATAGGCAGATTGGGACCGTCATCCAATAGTAATAAAGCATATGTCAGTGCATAGGTCTTTTTAATACTAACAACTTTTGTTATGACAGCTTCGTTCTCACAGTTGTCCATTTACAGATAAATGACATAAAGTTTTATAAAAAAATATTATTAATATTATAATGTTTTTTATTGTGCTTATTCTTTTTATTTTATGGTAATTTCGCAAACTGTCTCATCCTGAAGCCTGCCCAAACGCGCCTGGACGCGACATTGGATGGGGTAAAGAGTTTAATGCAACAGATATATTTTTAAATTACATTATAGTCGACAATCGCTAAGTCGTGCGTACCTTAAATACCAGACTAAATGTCTTGTAATAGCTTTATTTACAGTATGTATAAATGTAATTATAAACATAAATGATTATGATTATCAGCTAATCATATAATTTTTTTTTTCACTCCAAGAAAATACTTATATTGACTCATAACGATTGTACTTCTGAACGGACAAGTGTGACAACAAAGCTGTCATAACAAAAGTTGTTTCTACGGAAATAACCTATCCAAAGGTTATACATCTTTTTACTATTGGAGGGTAGTCCCAGGTTCCATACATTTTTGGGCAATTCTGATTCTGGGCAGAGTAACCAATGCTACTTTCTAAGCTTTGAATATGTTATTAATTTTAAACAGTGAATAGTATCAAATGCTCATATGTACCTGATATCAGATTTCTCTTTGTAATGACTTACGACATTTATGTGTTAGAATGTTAGGAGATCTATGTATATATGTATATGTATTTTTAGGTTCATTCATCTAACTATAAATTCATAACGTTATAATGTTTTGAGATACTTCTTTATTGCTATAGTGATGTGAGCTTCCTTAATTAATTCAAAAATATATTTGTAATAATTTGCAGGAAATAACTACAAGGTGCTCGAATGATATCTCGTAAAGACGATTGTTCGTCTTCGTCTAAACTCGGAACAAGTAAAACTCTTTAGTTTTATAATAGATAAATATATTTTAGAAGCTTTATTTTATTTATAAATTGATTCGGAAAAGAAATAAGTAAAATATTAGTTAATATTGAGGTGTTTGGTTTCATCACAATATTGTGTTTGGACAACTTATACGTGGTCACGCAGCACACCGGCAACGCACTTGTAGATCCTCGAAGGCGGGAACCACTTACCATCAGGTGACCCATAGGCTCAGTGGCCAAGTCTTTTCCATAAATAATAATAATTATTATTATGTTAAGTTAGATAGGAGTTATTTTATAAAAAGATTCATGCTTTTTTTTCATATAGCATGGTAGATAGAGAGGACCTAGTGTTAAGACAATTGTTTCTCCATTTTCCGGAAAGGACGACAATAAGAGAGCGATACTTAACGTGCTATGTCTGCTGTCATCTTGCTAGATCATGAGGAAAAATGTGTTTACAGTCAGTCAGCCATAATAGTCTCATGTTATTTTATGTTATCTTTAATAATTTAATTTTTTCATTTAAATATTGTAATTTAAATAATTTCTCAACATTATACATGCAGTATAGAATTGCAGATTGTAATTTTGAACTTTTTTATTTGTAATACTTTATATAAAGTAAACATTTTTGGGGTGAATAAAATGCAAAACACAAAATGATAATTTTCCTTTTAATCTTGATATTTTCCTCTACGATACAAGGCACACACACAATTTTAAGTAAATTAATAATAACTATAATAGAAATAATAAATAATAAGTCGCCTTACTTCAATAACCAAATCATAAACGTGTACTGATAAGCCTCGATATCTAATTGACAAAGGAAAACCTACGCTAACAGTTACTAGTTTTACCTGAATTTTACAATTAAACTTTGAACAGTGGAACTCTCATACATTTTATTATAAAAATGAAAGAACTGATACTAAATCCCCATTCACACCCCTGTATACACTCACGCATGCGCATTCATCTAAACATTTATAGTAACAACTAAGTTTTAATTATTACGTCGCGTCATCCATTACAGATAGTATGTATGAAATTAAACGTCTCAAGCTAATATTTTGTATCGGCGCTTGACTATTTTTACATTTATTTATATTTCACTTATATAATTAATTAATAACTCGTGAACTTCCATGTCTATAGTTAAGCGCCGAACGATGTCTCGATACAATGTCTAAATCTTAATAAACTAGGTATTTTAGACATTTAAAGTCACTTCGTAAACTAAGCATCGATATAAATAACGCTATTATTTATACTTTATCTTTAGTTTTAAAACTATTTCACTTAAAAGAATAACTACCCACGTACACCAGATCATGGATGTGAAATGTATTTTTTTGTAGCCATAACCGTTTATTTAACAATACAATGGCTATTGCTCTCGGAGTCAATCAATACTTAAGTAATTAAAATAAGTTTGCTGTAAACAGTAAATCACTATTTAAGCCATTTGGTGTATCTATGTAATAAATTCAATATTTTCTTCAAAATGTATTAAAATAATTTTGTTTGTGATATGATATACTGTTTACTTAAAAAATAAAAACACAAAATGACCCCACGAAGAACAATTTTATACAATATTATTTTTAGATATATATGAAACTTTAAATAAAACGCTTACATTATATTGTACGCCAGATTGTTTTTACTTACTCAGTCAATAATATTTGTGTTTGTAAAGTGAACCAATAAAACCGCTAACTTAACATAGCACAGCTATCGTACACTATTCATATATTCTAGTATCAGTTACATCTAATCATTGCACTAAGTTGAATAAGTTACTTGATATTGAAGATCACATTTGTATTGAAAATCTTACAAGTGCTGTTAAAATTAGTACAGTAAACTTCAATGAATTGTTGCGTGGCTTTGATGGATACAAATTAATAAAAGAATCACGCTCTATCTCGCATATAGCAAAGTAGGCAGAGGGAACCTAGTATCGAGATACTCCGTTCCTCACTTTCCGCCGAATTTCTCGAGGGATTGCGTGGCAGAACTCAGCGTCTTGCCAGAGCGAAGAAATGAAAATATTAATAAATAATAATTCATTACCCCGTGTGGGGATCGAACCCACAACCTTCGCGTTACAGACACACCCTTGTGCCCCTACGCCACGACGGCCTCATTTAAATTAATAATTAATTATAAACAAAAATGTAAATTATTCGACTAGTATGTAAAAAGTAAACCGTTTACAAACGATTAGAAAATTTTAATAGCAGTCTTAGATCAATTCCAATAGTTTTTTGATCAATAACGGAATTATATAATTTTAAACGATATGAATGTTGGTACAAATATTATGTAAGCTAAGGCTGTTCCTTATTTGAATACACAAACTCATGATACTTAATGTATAAATATGGCATTTAACAATAAGTTTAAAGGTACATTTCGTAAAAGACTAATAATGACGAACTAATTACGTGTATCGTCGATCAAATCATTGAAGCTTAAATTTAAAAATATTACGAGATATTTACAAATTTCACTATGGAAGAAGAGTTTCTGCGACTTCGTCTTACACCACGAAACCTACGTTACTTCGCAAATAACAGTATTTACAGTTAATCTCAAAGTAGAAATACTTTATCGAGATCGGACACACCAAAAATGAACACTTAATTAGTTCAATACTTTAATGTACACAAACCAATCGGTTCAAAATAACGAAAGAGTCCTTGTCGTGTCAATGGCTCTATTATTTTTCTCTGAATTCCGGCTTGACGCTGATGATGGGTTTCCTTCCTTCGTCGTTGCCGTCGTAATGGTCGGGGAACTCCCCGGGGCTCGCCAGCTAAGTAGCGGAGCTGAACAGCACCGAATTCTTGTAGTACCCAGCGCGATCTGACAGCGGGCTCTTGACATCACGCTCCATAGCTTGTTGGCGGGATTTGCGCTCCATTTCCAATTCTTGTGCCAAAGATTCTGTACAAAATAAAATAAAAAATTATTAACAAAAATTAATATTATCTTTAGTGAGACCTGTCGTGGTGTAGGGATACAGAAGTGCGACTGTAAACGCCTTGCCTCTGCCTATCTTCTATATTCGTGATACAGCGTAAAGAAAACAAAAAAAAACATAACTAAGATAATATAATCAGTGAGAATTTGCAAGCATTTGAATTGTTATATATTTTAGTATCACAAATGCTATATTAATATAATATCTGTGTTTATATGTTTCAAAATACGAGTGCGTCACCCCGGAAAATGTCATTAGTATCGTGGAGGCAGACATCAAACGAGCTCCGCATCCGTATGGCACTTTCTAATTTAATATACAATATAGCTCCGGTAAAAACGCGCCAGTCTCTGTAATGTGGACGTTCAATTAATTGCTTTTATGCTTTGTCTATGTTACACGACTTTAATTGTTTCATTAGAATCATAATATCATTCAAAACTTATTGTATATAGATTATATAGAATTTTTTAACATATTATTACGCACAAATAAAATTTAAATGCTCATCACAAACGACACAAACGAGTAAAAAGTAAAATGATACACCAAAAGAGAGGAATATTTTCTAATAAGATTTTGGGTAAATTGACAAAGTTCGTGAAGAGGCAAGAGTAGGTGAGGTAAGGCAATTGTCTCCGAAAACGTCTACGTTTTACGAAATATGCTTATTCAATTTCATGCAACGCTTGCCGCCTCCTGCAATTTACGAGATATAAAAGATATAAACGGAATCAGGTTTTTTGCTTACTCTGAAGGAACATTTTCTCAACGGGAATTCAATTTCTGAGCGAAACATTCGTTTACGAATTATAGTATTTTAAAATTTATTACAGATTTATAAATATGAAAGAAGAGCCAGTTCTTACAAGAAATTATTTAGTAGGTTATATTAGCACTGTACATTTTTAATCCATCTTAACTTCTACAATTTTCATTTGACATCTCTACAAATGGAGCTTACAATAATTCGGAACACGCATAAACATACTATTTGCGTTTCATTTGTCATTTAAAAATACAATTATAATCCGATTTGTCTCAGCGGATACAGCTCCAGGGCATCACACTCACAAGTGTCGCTCATCGAGGGTTGTCCCGAAACAGAAACCTATTATCCCGGGCGAGATTATACGCCTAGGGCGTCACAATTAAATATTATACACTTAAAAGCTTCGGCCTTTGCCGTTTCACTTCGCTGCCACCCCTAAATGTCCCATTAGGTCTGTTTGAATACGTAATATTTTTACATTTGCCGCTCCTAAAACAGAATTGCCGGTTCCTTTGAGAGCCATAATCTATTTGTTCTTTGAAATAAATGTCACGCTTGAGCGCTTGAGTTAAATAAAAAGTTAGCCTTTCATATCAGAGTTCTCTTCTTGAAACGTCCCCATAATTTGAACTGTTTTTAAACGATTGTAAGTATTATCTAGTTTTTGTATTCGTTATTATTGTAAATTATGACTGCACTTTTTATTTGTCCACTTTTCTTATTTTAAAAACTGAACCGATTGATTTGGTTTTTTACAATGACATTCCATAGGTTACATTGGCTTTAGAAGCAAATTTGAAAAACTGTTCAATCTATCGAATCACAGATTGATTTACAGAGTAACGAATTGATTTTGTAATTAAATAGAATATCGAGCAGGAAATTAGGCTTTCGATATTCACTCGTTTCAAACATAAATTGTTTCTTTTACTTTATTCTTGTAAAAACTGTTAGACACTGGTCAGATCGATTTAACTTTTATTTTTGACAATAACATCTAACAATGTCATTGATCTGAAGTATAATTTTTTGTTTAAAAATTTATAACTTTTTTTTAATTTGATACTTTTTAAAAACAATATCAAAGGTGTTATTTTATCCAGCATAATTTAGAAAAGAACGATCAGGGCCTCTGTCCGGTGAGGTCGTTAAATTAAAATAATTAAGCTTTCGTGAAAAAAATATCTATATTTGCGAAATTTAATAAGGTTGTGAAACAGAAGATGGCTGACACGAGTATTATAGCAGCCATTACTTGGTGGTATTGTTGTAATATATAGTTAGGAATTAATAAAAATCAATTAATTTCTGACACCTTTGCTATTGGTTCTACCTACCGTACTGACAATTTGAAGCGTAACTAATTTTACTGATTGAATTGAGTTCCTTTTAAAACACTCTCTTTATTTTTACCAAGAAATCAATCGCAACGTGATACCATTAAAATGATTTTAAATGCAACCTAAGTCACAGTGAAGTCAGACGTGAATTTAGCGTTGGATTTCAAAAGATAAAAATCTATTAAATAAATTATTATTTGATGATAAATACGAGTATATTTATATGTACTATGCATAGGCTATAAAAGAGTAGTACTTGTAAATATGGTAATATAATTTTTATATACAGCAATACTTTGCAGAACGCGAACAAAAAGTTAATATCGTCAAAGGTTTCGGGCGCACCTGTGCTGTACAATTTTATTTCCATTCATTTCATAAGCGCACCTAAAAAGTAGCCGAAGAAGTTTCCTCTTTATTAATTTTTCAACTTTATATTACTTAACATCAGTTGGTTCATTCATTTCAACCGCTTTTTATGAAAAGTAAGACTTACTGTCATTTATTTGCATGAAAGAAACATTTTATATGATATATTTATGAAAAAATATGAAAATATACCAACATTTCACGGAAAAAATATTGCTTGTTGTTTGTCTTTTATGATTTTGCTGTTTTTTTTTTAATTGAAACTTTTGATTTATCCCGTTTTGTTGAAGGAAAATGTACAAAAAGTTTTCTAATTTAAGAATAACAAAATAGGTTTTTTCCTTTACCGACAGTTTAAAAGAAATTGATAAAAGAGCCAAGTTTTAATTTTTATTTATATTTTCTATTGAAGCTACTCTTTTCTATATATTTATATTTGTATTACTACATTAGAACGCTAGTTATATTAATGTACAATATGCATATTCAAGTAACAGAATTAGACCCATATCTTAATTCGATTCAGAGGTTCGTACTCGCGTGTTCGCGTGCGTGAGACACTTGGAGGGTAACAGTTAAATTAGTTGCAATATCCACTTAAAAGCAAAACCTTGATACTTGGCTGTAGGACCGGAAATGTACTTTCTATCAATGTTGCCATTTATAGTACCTATTCGCCAACAAAAAATATTTTAAAATACATTAATTTAAGCTTTATATATATATAGATCATCATCAGTTTCTAATTTTAATAACGTTATAATCATACCACATGTGTGAATTAAATTTTTGCTGCCTTGTGCCGGTCACACAAATACATAATCATCAAAATATATATATATGTGTATAAGATAAAAAAAAATTGTAAACATTTTTGATTAAAATATTTGACAATAACATATACACGAGTGCGGTAAGCCCCAAAGGTGATATCTAAAAGTGCAAAGCAGTTTTCATATCCATCAAAGTCGCCGTAAGGGTGTGTCTGCACACAATAGTATTTGAAAGTCCACAGCGGCCTGTACATTTTTAATGAAATTTTTGGGCTTTCCACAAAGAGGATGAATGAAAAAACTACGGCTTGATTCAAAAAACGCGTTCGCCAAACACGCTTGTTCTAGTGTATATTGCTAACGCTATATTTTTTTTTATCTAGTATTAAATTTAGCTAAAAGTAATATAAACGTTTTGCTCATACATATTTATTACTTTATCGTATCTCTTGTATATTACAGAGGCAGAGATATTTAGAGTTTAGTGTATATGCAAATTGTCATCAGGAAACGTCTCTCTTCTTCTCTTGATGATTTTAAACCTCCCCTACAAGACAGTTTCCATAGGTATATCACATCTATACACTACGGCAAATTAAATAAAAGTCCGAAGAGTATAATTTGCCACTTTGTTTAGATTTTGCGGATTATGAGAAATCCTTCGATCGAGATCTGGGCAGCGCTGCAGTCTCTCCAAAGGTGTCAAGCACGGCATCTACATCAATGGAGAGTGCCTTACACATCTTCATTTTGCCGTTGATGTAGTACTACTGGGTGAGACCATGGAAGACATGAACACAATACTCGTAGATCTCAGTAGTGTTTCTCAAAGAGCAGATCTTAAGTAAAACGTGGACAAAACTAAGTTAACTACCTAATGTTGAATATCTATGTTTTATTGCCCCAGTTAATATTGGGAATACTACTCTCAAAGTCGTTGACCATTATTTATAAATAATGTCCCATATACCTACAACATTTTAGTTGGGTAAGTCCAACTGTGAGAAAGAAAAGCTGAAATTATAATATTTGCTTCTACAAATATTAAAGTGGTTAGAAATAAAAAAAAATAACTATTATGACATTGAATAATTCAATATCAATAAAAACCCAGATGGGTGCTTTCCCCGCTACTATTTGAACCAAAATTGGAATGTTTGTATCGTTCATTTTGTGCTTTTAAATACTTAGCATTCTCCATCCGCAATGGTATGTAATATGATGAGTATAAATTTCACATGTCGATTTTTTCATCTTTACAAAAGACCCTCTGCTGCTCCCATATGAATGTACATGATTTAAATCATTTGAGATTCTTTTTGGGGATAAATTATTTGAATTGATTTTATTATAAGCTAATATAAATCAAAAATTAAATTAAATCAGCTTCACGCTTTATCTCGGGCACAGAAGGGTAGGCAGAGGGAA
Source organism: Heliconius erato x Heliconius himera (assembly GCA_013421005.1). Taxonomy (NCBI): domain Eukaryota; kingdom Metazoa; phylum Arthropoda; class Insecta; order Lepidoptera; family Nymphalidae; genus Heliconius; species Heliconius erato x Heliconius himera. The sequence goes on along the minus strand of JAATLQ010037045.1, from coordinate 9,428 downwards.
CCTAGTGTTAAGACACTCTGTTCTCACTTTCCGCCAAATTTTAGAGCCGCGCTTTGCCTCAGCACCAGAGCGAAGAAATGAAAATATAAACTTAAATAAATATTTCATTTGCTCGAGTGGGGATCGCACCCACAACTAGTGGCGTTTACTGTCACACTGTTGTGCCCTCGCGCCTCGGCTACCATCATTATTATTATTATTAAAAATTATATTTTTTATGTTAATAAGGCCATTCATGTAAAAGCGACAACAATTCCATTCTTTTTTTTGCTTATCTTAAAAGTTATATTTGCCCTACGCTGTATGCCGTTCTTAACAGGGCAGGTAGATATATTCCGTTTCCATAGGAGCACTTCCGCGCCCCACTTTCCGTTGAATTTTGGAGGTATTGTGGGTAGAGTGGCGGATCTCAACGCTGCTCTTTGCCTCGTTACCACAACCTGTTGCGTTTATAGAAGCTCGCATGTGTTTCTGTGCCATGATGGGCTTCCACAAATATATAATAAAAAAAAATCTTTATTTACCTGAATAGTTTTGCCAAAACGCTGCACCTCCGCTCATTATGTCAACAGGCGGTGGCGGGTAGTTCCACTGTGGCTTGTCGGGAGTCCGTGGCGGGTCCCGTTGGAATGGCGGCGAGGAAGTTGGAGGTTCCGTGCTGGGCGGTTTACTCTCTGTGCCATTTTCACGTTCGCGGTTCTCTTGCGGTACTGGTGTTAAGTTTTCTGTAAAAAAAGAAGTTTTCAAATTGCGTCTTCTTTTAAAATTCAATTTGACAACAATAAAAAAACAGATTCTAATAGCAACTATTCAGAAAATCAAATCAACACCAGTTTGTTTACCGGCAAGCATATTTACACTTCTCGAATGGATTGTTAATAAATGTAAGTGGCGAACAGTGATTATACAAGATATCGAACTCAAATGCGTGTTACTTCAGAAGGTACCGAACCCTCATTTCAAATGGCCTGCGAAACGATTTCCTGACACGGAGATTAGTACAAGCCTTCACTAGCGTTTACCACCCTCCTTGCGTCACGCACTCCATACACATTTGCGAACAATTGTGAGACATGACACGTAACTCTGTTATCACAAATTGTATCTTATCGGCCTCAAGCTACAGTTCGTATTGATGTGGTAGGACAAGAAATCTTGGTACGTTTCAGTAGTAACTGGCATCTCAAGTTTTAACTGATATACAGATAGTTTGACAGACGGTAAGTTAACATGTCAGAGGCATTCGGTAATATTGGTAGTTGTCCGATTTTCTAGTTGTTGTACACGAATGAGCTATTTTGCATCGAGTGTTAGAAGAAATTGCTTGAATTGTTTTATATATACGGTACGCGATAAAGGAATTACGAGTACATCGGTACTATGGAATATAAAGACTACGATATTCATTTAGTTAGGCTTTAAAATTACAAAATATATTAGTTAGATATATTTGTTTCAATAAGGTTTCTCTTACCAGTAACTATTCTTAGTATTTCAGCAGGCGCTCCGGATTGCTTTAAGGCTTCCTCAATCTTCTGTCGTCTTTTCAATTCTACCTCCAATTGTTCTTGGATTTGTTGTCTTTGTTTTCTCTCCTTTTTTAGCCTCTTTTGATACACAACTAAAACAAAATGAATACTTAATATAGTTATTTATATAAAATTCGGTGAAATCAAAGGACAAGTGCGAGTATTTAGCAACATTAAATAAATTATATATATATTTTTAAATTACTTATACAGTGTAATAACCAAATTTTGTTCAACCATAAAAGCATAGAATATTTTATATTTTTTATGTTATTTTATTGTTTGTAATTTAATGCTTGTTGATATTCTTACATGTATGTTACACATATGTACGTAACGATGATTAATAAAAATAAAAAAATAATCAAAATTAAATCAGCTTCACGCTGTATCCCGCACACAGCAGGGACCTAGTGTAAGACACTGCGTTCCCCACTTTCTGCCGAATTCTGGAGGCATTGCGTGTTAAGTGGCAGAACTCAACGCCGCGCTTTTGCCTCGACACCAGAGCGAAGAAATGGAAATATAAATTTAAGTAAATATTTCATCTCCTCGAGTGGGTATCGAACCCACCACCAGTCGGTTTTACAGTCACGCTTTGTGCCGCTGCGCCACGACTGGCCTGGATTAATAATTAATTATTAATCTTGATTTACTACATAAACTGTTTTAATGTTGTAATATTAAGTTGCCGATGATCTTTGTTCCTCCATAGTATAAGGTAAAAGCTTTCTCTTTCTAGTCACAAATAAATGAATGTTGCTATCTTTTTCTTTAAGACAGACGATTGACGAATGATTGAGTCGACGCACGTATTGATAGAGCCTTGCTTTCGATTTATTGTGGCAGGGAGTTCGGGTGGGACAAGTCAAGAGAGAATGTGAAATAATTCTATTCACTCCTTATAGTTTTTGTATTATTTTCTGTTAAATTATTTACAAGAGAAAATTATTTACTCTACAATTTTATTATTTTCAAAAAATGAAATTTTTTTATCTTTATTACATTTAGAATTTACGAAGATTTTTCTTTTTGGGTAAACAATATGAATTCTAGTTAATTGAAAATTGGTGAAGGATTGGTTTATGTATTTTGATTTAATTTAAAGAATAATCGAAAAATAATAATAAAATAAATAATATAATAATCTTTATCACCTGTCATAGAGTTATTTTAAATGTGCATAGAATAAATAATTATTACAATTAAAACATTTAATTTTTATGTGTTACTTATTTCACATTATAAATTCATCTAGTAAAACAGGATATGTAAAAATAAAACGCGAGGTCATTTTCTCATTAAAGATTCGCTAGTAATTAATGTTGTTGCTAATGAGTTCGAGGTTCACCAGCGAGTGACTCCTACGCATCATTTGTCATACAACCTCCGACACGGTCCATAATAACATTTCGTTTTTGTTCGCCTTCAATTCTTAATATGAATTGAAAATTGCTTTTATGGTTATTGTAAAATTAAATAAACATACAACAGGCTTACACAATATATGAGTATGAATGAAAAGGTAAAATAATTAATTAATTTACTATATTAAGTTAGCAATACAGCATGACGCTTTATTAATCCCGCGTTAGAGAGTTAAGACACTCCGTACTCCAGTTTCACTGTCGCCTCAAGATCACTTATAATAGAAGCCAATAATAAACTCTACAATATTTAAATTTTTGTATATAACGATACCGAAAGAGTTTCAGACAGTATAAATCGTTATATTTAGGATGAAAGGTGAAGCTAATACAAAGGTGCGATTGTGCATATAGGTCCATTGAGTGGAAAATTCAACGGGTCGGCGAGTCCGACATCGTCGGTACAGACCAACACCTCTGAAAAACGCTCTCTCACTCCATTGACTCCCATTTTTGGATCTTTTCATCTCGGCTCATTTCCAAATTACGCGAAAATTAGTGATTAGTCCAAGTTGATTCTCTTTTACCATTCTTAATACTTTTAGCAAAATTTCGAATAATACGTACGGTCTTCAGACTAACTAAAGGAATATTCAAATATCAGATAGCAATCAAATGTCTTATCGAACTCAATAAAGCGGGAGCGACGTAGCGCTATTGTTTTTATAAGTCAATATTTGTTCATAGATCGGCGGTGCTCTTTGAAAATAATCCAGCTCCTCCACCTCGATAAGTTCATAAGTAAAGATGAATTGTAATAATTTTCAATAGATTCGGCTCGATGAAAGGTTTCAATGGAGTTATATTCTTTTATTGTTGTCTCGAAAAAAAACTAATATTCAAATCTGTTACCTTATTACAAAAAAAGTTAGGTCAATATTAACGAAATATTTTTCAAAGTTAGTAATAGTAATCCATCTCTAATTGATGTATCTAATTTGTACAATTTACATAAAAATTTTAATATATGAATATGCGATAACATCAATCACAACAAATGCAAGTTATGTTAGCTATTACATCATCAGAACTGAACACATCAAGCAAAACAATGCCACGACCGGGCGTATGAATAAAAACCAACCACCGAAATATTGAAGGAATTCGTTCAAAGGGGAAAAAATGCAATAAAAAGTCCAGCTCGATACAGAACGAGAGTGTGGTTAAAAAGCAACGAATGAATATGGTTGCGAACATCCGTTGCAGACAAAAGTTCGGCTACTTGACTATGCAAATTATATTTGCGGACCGCCGCGGTTGAGACCCGATCTCCGACGTTTCGTTTCACTTTTACGTATATAACGTGTATTCTTTTCATATTTTCATCCGATTTCCTTCCCCCTCGTTCATTTTGTTCCGTTTTTAAAAGTCGCAGAACAATACCGCTTTCTGCGGGGTTTATTCGCCGCGAGCAGTTTCCTTGTACGCTTCTTTTTCTTATTATTATTATATCTATCTTTTTATTCATATCCGTTTCTCTTTTCTTTAATACTTCTAACTTATAAATGGTTGATAAAGGGCCCTTGGGTTTTTTATCCAAATAACATATAAATGAATCAGTTTGTTTGTATACCTACTTAATTTATTTTCTCGATATTAATATTAGACTAGTAATGAAAAAAGAATCAATAAATATTCTTTATATGCAATTTTATTATGCTACAAAATTCTTTCAAGTTCAAAATATTGATATAAAATTAATTTTAGTTTTCACACCGTAAGAAATAATTGATACTAATTTTATTGAGCAGAAAATAATTGTATATATTTTTTCAAGAGTCTATGAGAGATATATATAGGAGTAGGCGAAAAGTGATAAATTTAGTGTATACTTGAGACATACCCTTAGAGGTGCTTTCAGTAAAGGCTACAATGTCAGTACTTTTGTCCACGACAATTTCGGACTCTACGTAAATAAGCATATAGCCGTATTATGACTTATAATAATGGTTCATCCATAGCATCGTAATACTGTCACAATTCACAACCCTCATGGATACGGATGTGTTTATAGCCCGCTTAACATTATAATAATATTCGATAAAATGTATATATACGTAAAAAAAGCAGCTGTCGCTACTATTTGATGATAGTTTAAAATTCTATTCTCACTTAGAGCACGACTTAAAGTTGCTGAAATTTGGATATCTTTCAACAACTAGCTATAGGTTTATATGATATTTTCTTTATAAAATTTACAAATTTCTATGGGTCAGTATTTTTGTACGAAGATTTTTACAAAGCTTAAGCAAACAGTAGTGAAAAATAGTGATCATTTGATCACTCAGGATATTTTTTAATCAAATGGCAACACTTAGTATTACAAATCATACCTCAAAGCAAGACTATTGTCAGACAAATATATATTTATATATATTGAGGTTCTAATTATTATGTTAATTTATTTTTTTATTTCATACAGATAATAGTTTTCCCACTTGCGCTATAACGTAAATAAAAATCGACATTTATGACAGCCACTCCCCTCAGTCGCGCCCGAACCATTTAGATAAGTCTTTTTTATAGTTCTTTATTGAAAATAAATTGCCTAGAATAAAATCAGACACAGTCAGAATGGCTTTCCGATAGATGCGTATGAAATAATATTTGACAGATAAGATGCGTCAGTTATCGGAGCGTATGCTCGGTTCAAGGGACATAATCGACTTCAATGACGATGTGTTTTTTTTTTCTTTTACATTATAATTATATTTAAAATGTGATAAATTTAGGGTTACTATTACTTATGGTTATTGTTATTTTTGATTTCTCTTTTCTTTTTTTGTATGTCGTCGCTTTGGTGGTAAACAACTGCGGTCAAAGTGAATTAAAAATATAGAACTTATGACGGGACTTTCTCTACCATCAAATATTATTTTCGATTATTTAATATTTTTTATAATGTATATGTCACTATATTTTTTTCAGTTCCAAAATCAAATAGATAATTTTGTCACCTTGTTCTGCTGACAGACAATTTAGTGTTTTATCTTTTTCCTCTGTTTTATTTGGGTACAATTTACGACGCGAGTGGCTACTGCGATAAACATTTTCCTCGGCACTGTACGGATTATTGTTCTTGTCGGATGAGTGGGGACTTTGAGTTACGACGTAAAGTGACCTACACACCCAAAACACTATATATTATTTTATGGACATAAATTTAAGAAAACTATAGTAGCGGTTATAACATATTTTTTTAACAACAAATCGTAATAGTTTTATTTCAATATAAAGTGTTATCACTTCAATCAAAATTTCAATTTAATTATTATATATAATATTTAGTTTAATTTTATTTTATTAGATTACTTTGTCACACATCACTGACGTGAGTAGGTAAACTCTGTAGGAAAACTGAGTACGAACATTGGGTTGATACGCTTCAAACGCATCTGTAAACGTTACATTCCATACTTTATTTCATACTTACAATAAGGGCAAAGAAAAATTTCTCTCGAAAAAATAAAGAAAATTGCAAGCACTTTTATCAAAACCGATCAAAGGGCCGCTCGGACATTCCTACTTCTTACGACGTTAGTAAAAAATACAATCTCACTTTATAGTTACCATTCCACTGGTTATTATATCCGTATCGATACGGTTAAACTTACGGAGCGTGAAATGTTGGATTCCTGATATTGCAGCCTTCGGGGCCGTTGCCGGCGATGCGGCCAATTTTGGACATTCTACATTTTAAAAACAGTTACCTATAGGTACACGAAAACAGGGCTTGATTATTTTTTTTTAACTAATAACGACAGTGTTCCATCTATTTTCTAGGATTCAGCGTTATAACGAGTATCTATAACTTATTGAATTCTGTATTATAATACGAAACAACATATTAAGTAAGTATTTTGAATTGGTGACAATGTAATTATTAGGTTTGCCTTGGGGTGTCTTTTTGATTCGTATAAATTATGAAAAAAGACGGCATTTCGAAATCGCTCTTAGTTTATAAATGCCATTGATATATTTTTAATATTTTTAAAGTGTTATTCCACACTTAGGAATTGCTGGTTTCCAGGAGGCGCGAGTTCGAGTCCCGTTACGTTCAAATTTGTTCAAATTAGATATATTTATTATTTACATACTTACTTTCGTATAATGCTATGTTATGTTATAAAGAAATACCGACAAAAAATATGCAAATTATATGAAAGGTTATATATAACCTTTTTTACGGATTAGGTAGAGTTAAAAAAATATGAATTCGGGATATTATTTTCGTTTGAATGGCGCACCGGGCCATGCTTCCTGCGACACGAGTGTGGTCGTAACTCGACACCTTTATTAATATGCCTGAATTATTAACGTAGATATAAGTCGGTAGGGGCCATGTCGCGTGCAAATGATGATATCGTGAGGCTTCGGTGCATCGATTTGAGAAAAATATCGATTTACATACAATTCGTGTGAGGAATCGTTACGGTTCTGCACACGGTCTCTATAGCTTTTTACACTAAATACAACATTGTGATAATACCAAAAAATACTAAAATTATATTTTACGAATATTCTAATTTCTTCTTTCTCATATTACAGTTTATGTGTTTAACATATCATTAGATATGCTAAACATTATAAAAAAAAATCAAAATCGAAAAATTTGAGGCCAGTCGTGGCGCAGCGGCACGAGGTGTGACTGTAAAATCTAGTTGTGGGTTCGATCCACACTCGAAGAAATGAAATATTTACTTCAATTTATATTTCCATTTCTTCGCTCTGGTGTCGAGGTTAAGCGCGGCGTTGAGTTCTGCCACTCAACACGCAATGCGTCCAGAATTCGGCAGAAAGTGGGGAACGGAGTGTCTTAATACTAGGTTCCCTCTGCCTACCCTGCAGTGTGCGGGATACAGCGTGAAGCTGATCTAATATTATCAATGACTAAAAATTCTATTTAGCTGATTTCATACTAGCGAGTCATCAATAAAGTATATTATGGTTCATTATTATCAAATGTTTATGTCGCGTTTTTATTATAGTGTTGTCGCGATACTGAAATTGGACGTCCAGTCGTTAATCGTTATAGCCAACAAAAAACATTTAATCATTATTTATGACATATTGGACATTTAATTTAAGGGGAAGTTCTTGATACTAACATAATTGTGACATAGCATAACATAGTTGTGACATAGGTATACCTATAGGTATGCTATTGTCGGGAGTGTCGTAAGTTTACATTAAAACTATTTTGTTTAATATTTATGTTTTAAAATAAAATAGTTGATACATGGAGATAAAAATATTTTGTTCATAAGTGAGCTATATTGTCTCTCATCACATGTACACAGCAGGGTAGGCAATGAGAACATAGTGTCAAGACACTTCGTTTCGTTTCCATTGAATTCTGGAGGCATTGCGTGTTGAGTGGCTAAACGTATAGCTACGCTTTGACTCGACACCAGAGTGAAGAAAATAATAAATATTTAATTTCCTCGAGTGGAAATCGAATCCACAACCTGTCGCGTTTACAGTCACACTTTGTGCCCCCCGTAAGTACACATGTAGCAAGCACGCTTAAATGCTTACGTAGGTGAGGATATATATAAATAACATAGAATTTTCAATTTTTCATTTAAATCTTTGGATTAACAACAAATATAAGCACAGACGTTACCATTCCTCCCATCCCATAATAGAAATTTAAAGATAACCAAGAGAAATACGAATAAATTTATACTTTCATTACAATATCGTAAAACATCGTTGCAGGTAAGATTCAACAAATATTGACAATGGACGATTGCAGGCGGCCGACGATCCCCTTGGCAAACTGCGAATTTAAATGGGGACGAGAAAAATTAATCCTAATGCGATTTTAATGAACTCGAAACGAATGTAATAATGAATTATTAATCTGTTAGATTCTTCTTATACTTTGTACGGAACAAAACGCTCCACTCCATGATACTAGTATAGCAAAAATGTTACATAGACGTACTAAGTCGCAGTTTGTTACTCTGGTCTTCTAGCATTATGAAGTTTATTTTGCTTTTATGATGATTATTCTTGTTTCAGATGTTTGCTATAAATAAATGTTTTCATTAAAAATAATGATAATAAAATTAATATACAGGAGCGTTTTCATTGAAAAAGCTTATTGCTAACTAAGCATAAAAACCGACATGTTTTAAAATAGCTGCAAATAATAAAATGTTATATCCTTTTTAATACATTATCCTAGTTTACCATATTCCTACAGTAACGTTAATACATAAAGACTGTAAGGCGTACACGAGATAAAATGTAATAATAATTAAGGCTCAACATTTCACAAAGACGCGCGCCTTAACATCAAGTATAAAGCACACAAGCGCTGAAAATGTACACCTGAAGTCTGTACTCGCCTTTGCATTAACGAATGCGGAAGCGGCGCTGTGCATACAGGACGCGTTGCATCCCCCCCCCCCTTCCCACTGCAGAGCCTCCCACGCCTCCCCCTCCCCCTCCCCCGACGTGCCTC
>JAATLQ010037044.1:0-46658 GCA_013421005.1 Heliconius erato x Heliconius himera | reverse complement strand
AATCGGTAACAGTAGTGAATGAGCTAGAACAGTTTTGGTCTTTACAGGTAGGAAATATTTCCATCGTTTGAGCGATCCGATCGTGGCAAATAATTTACGGCTAACCTCAGCTATCTGTACTGACCAAGATAGGGAATTGTCTATAATAATGCCAAGGTTCTTTATAGATGGACTCAGGCTCAAATCGACGCCGTCAAACTGGATAGTAGGGAGGCTATTCTGGTCAAGTTTTTTTAGTTTGATATTTATAATTAGGGAACCCACTTTAATAGAGGGCCAAACTAAAAAAAAAAAATTAGTAATTTGTTTTTTTTTTTAGTTTAACAATCACGTAAGTTATACTGACATTACAAATACACCATCAATTCCAGCATCTGGTTCGGCAAGCTAGGCGTTAAATGCGAGCACTGCCGCGCACAGGCCCACGCCGAGTGCCGCGACCGCCTGCCGCTGCCCTGCGTCGCGCCCGGCAAGATACATGCACAGGTACATAATAACTCATCTCTCAACCACAATACATACATGTGATGTCTCGTCTCTCGTCCACACATGTAAAATTATTTAATTTCAATTCCTTTGCAGAGCAAGGAGCAGGAGGGCAGTATAGCAGAATACGCTCCTTGCACACCGCCTATGGTACCTGCGTTACTGGTACACTGTGTCAACGAGGTTGAACGCCGCGGTCTTACCGAGCGAGGACTGTACCGCCTCAGCGGTGCAGATAAGGATGTTAAGAGACTCAAGGTGGGTGGGAGTTCGATCATCGACATATGTTTATTTTTTCCATTTTCAATATAAAAAGATAAATATACGGTTAGAAAACTATATATATATATATACATGTTTATGATTTTTTTGTGTATGATGTATATACACTTTAATGATTTTTTTCCTTCATTTTTAGTTTTATTTAGATAAACATATATTGTATCATGTCAAATTTTTAAGAAAAATGTTTTGATAGAAGAGATTTTTTAAAATCTTCGTACAAGAGATTCGATCAAAAGAAATTAATGGTAATTAAAAATTATTGTAATAAGCGTTAAAGAATTTTGACATAGCTCAATAAGATTAATTTAATTGACTAGGGTTCAAGAAATGTCCGCCCAACGTGAGTAATCTTTATCTTATTATTAAGTTATTCCAATCCTTCTATAGTAGTAATGTCTATAAAACAAGCAAGTGCTATTTCGCGATATCTTTCAAGGCAACAACGGATTTGTAAAAGAATATTTAAAAACAACTGACTCGACCACATATGCCTTAGGATTAAAAGTCGGGGCGCATTTAATTTTACAGGGCTCTTGTTAAGTTTTCTTCACCTTCAGTTTGTATCAGAGAAGGTAGAGGGAACCGGGAAAACTAAATGTAAATTTTAAGATTATTAAACTTACTAGCGGGGTTTCGCCCGCTTAATGATATTGTTATATTATTGCCAAATTATACAAAATGTTTACATATATTGTTACCTATTATTATTTTATTATTCTGATGTATAAGTTTTATTACTTTAAAATTGAATTAAAATTTGTTTAGTAGTTTTTGCGTGAAAGTGGTACTATAGGTGTATTACTATAACTTTACTATTATATGACTTACAGGAACGATTCCTCCGCGGCAATGGCTCACCAAACCTCACACACGAAGATGTCCACGTCATATGCGGCTGTATAAAGGAATTTCTGCGTAGTTTGAACGAGCCGTTAGTATCGACCGCCCTCTGGTCGGATTTCATGGAAGCTCCTAGAAGGGACGCGACTGATGCAGCAGCAGCAGTTGTTCATGCGGTATCTCAGTTGCCTCAGCCTAATAGAGATACATTGGCTTTCTTGGTTTTGCATTTGCAAAGGTTGGTTGGTTTAAATAGTATTTTTATTAGTTAATAATATTTTTTCTTTTTAGTTTTCAATTTTACACAGTATTTGGGGTATTTAAAGCAGGATAGATAAAAGGAATCTAGTGACAAACACTCTGTTTTCTGCAAAACAATACTTTTGTTGAGTGGTGAAATTCAATGCTGCATTCTTATATCACCAGAGCAGGGAAATCAAAATAATTAATTGAAGGCGTCAAAAATCGGGTGGATCGTGATCGTGGTGAACAAAAACAAAAATATATGATTATTATTTTAGTAACTTCACTGGTCTAAACAAAAATATATAATAATTACTTTAGCAACTTTTTAATAATCTTTTTTTTTCTCATAATTCCAGAGTTGCAGAAAGTCCAGAATGTGAGATGGGTATCGACAACCTAGCTAAAATCTTCGGCCCCACCATAGTGGGCTATGGAATGATGTCGCAGCCCAGTGAAATGTACGCGGCCACTGCTCAAATGTTTAATGTTAGTTGATTTTTATACATTTATTTTATAGAATTTTGTCTAGTTCTTAATATTTTTAATGTTTTATGCTTACAGTTAGAAAATAAAAATATTTTTTTTATAAAACATATAAAAATTATAACTTAGCGGGATTTGAACTCTTGGAAAACGTTCAATACGTAATCCCGCACATATTATATATATATTCGTTTGTATTAATATTGTGTATTTGTACAGGTGATGCAGTTATTACTGCGTTTGCCGACGGACTATTGGGCACAGTGGGCTTGTCCCGATACCGCGTCTCCACTTCAGGCGAAACCACGTGGTTTCTTCTTCTCACCTGCCGATACTGGGTAAATTGTTATTATATTATACAGTATTTTTATGTCTTTGATTACACTTTTAAAAAAGGAAATATACATATATTTTTTTAACATGTATTTTTATAAATGAATAATTTATTTATACATTTTTATAATGAATATAGTGAAATTTAAAACATTGCGATAAATAAATTAAAAAATATATGTTTTAATTGTGACGATAATAAAGATTCTATTTTCTATTTAAGAATTTTCAGACGAATATTTTATTTTGTATATTTTCTATTGTTTATCGTAGAAATATTCCCTCAAATTTGAATACTCCTTAAAATCAAATCAAATCGGGTTCACGCTGTGTCCCGCACACAGCAGCCAGGTCAACGAAGGTCTCTTACAACTCAATTTTCCATCATAAATCTTTTTTGCCATTCTTTCATCACTCATTCGTCCGACGTGCCCAAACCAGCTGAGTACGTTCTTCTTCATTCTCACCGTGACATCCTCGCTAGTACCTGCCATCCTGTGTACCTCTTCATTGCGGATTCGATCAGCTAACCTGACACGGCATATCTACGAAGAGATCGCATCTCCATGGCATTCATCATTCTTTCATTCTTTGTCTTGTTACCTGAGCGAAAAAATAAACTATTAAATAAAATAAAATAAATAATTATAAATGAAATCGAAATATATTAATAATGATTTTATGTCTTTACAGAATATCGAGGAAGAAACGAAACTATTTTCAATGAACTAATCAACAATATTAAACACTAAGTATTAATTAATATATAACATTAGATTATTACTTTAGTTTTTCAATAAAAGTTATGTTAACCACTTTTCTTAATGTTGTCTATTTTTTTTCTTTAAATATTAATATTAAGGTTTGATAAGATGCAGCTAAAGTAGCATTATTATAATTATTAATATTATATTATTAAGATTGTAAACATAACTTGATGCCTTGCATTGCTTTAAATTAACGTTATATGTAATATTAGAGTTAGTTTTTGGCTGCATTCTTACTATTGTATTGATTTCATACACAAGTTTATTAAAATTCAAAGTATAATCAAACATATATGTTTAATGTCTAATATATTATTTTATACATGTACTTTCGACAATAAATAAATATTTTTCTTATATTCGTAAGATAATTGTAAAAATCTTATTTATGAAATTTTTGTAAGAAAAAAATTGTTATTAATTAACGAAGTTCAATACTAAGCACGGTTCGTTATCGATTCACTTTTCATTTACATAGTTGTACTGCAGCATTATTTTCTAACGTTTCTTTTCTTTTCTAATCTTCATAAAGGTTCCACCGCTACTCAGATAAATGTAAAGATGAAACGTAAAATACAGATAATATATATATAAATAAATGAAAGATATCTTAATTCTTTATTACAATAATAACGTCATAAAAGTTATTTAGAACACTATATTTAATAAAAAAAACTTTAATAATAATATTTAATAACTATAACTTAAAACAGTACTTAATTATCTGCTCTTTGTTAGTAATTATATTTTAGATATTGTAAAATAATAATTAAAAAACTATATTTTGACATTTTCCATTTAATAAATAGTGTATATTATAATAATTAAAAAAATGATATAAAAAATCAACTATAAAAGATTCTTAGGATTCCTTACAATTTATATTATTTAATACTTTAATTCTATATATTGTCAGTCTTGAAATTATTGTTTAATAAAGTTTAATAGGATTTTTTAATACGAGAAAATTTACTGCAAACTGTTACTATTAATATAGTTATTATTAATATAATAACACATATATTTATTTGTTTATATCTTTATTTATAAATATTAAGTAAATAATAGCCTGGTCTTAAGTACTTGTCCGGTCTATTAAAAAAATATATTAAATTAAAATAAGATGCTATGTTATGAATGCGATTTCGTCTGTGTGTGGTTAAACTAAATTAAATTAGCTTCATGCTGTATCCCGCACGCAGCAGGGTAGGCAGAGGGAACCTAGTGTTAAGACACTCCGTTCTTCATTTTTCGCCGAGTTCTGAAGGCATTGCGTGTTGAGTGGCGGAACTCAACACCGCGCTTTGCCTCGGCACCAGAGCGAAGAAATGAAAATATAAATATAAATAAATATTTCATTTCTTCAAGTGGGGATCGAACTCACAAATGCCCCTGCGCTAGAACTGGCTCTAAAACTAAATAGTTAGAACTTTTTTTTATTTATGAATCGATATAAAACAAAAACTAAATGTTAAAGAATCGGTTCTAATATTAGCGTGCTAAAACACACAGACAAAAAGGTAATAAATCCATTGTTTTAGGTCCTATTACATTGATATAAATGCCCACAATGATAGTTTTTCCAGACACCTTCCAGGCACAGACAGCGATCAATTACATTTTTATTATTATATATGTATAGATTTCATTACTTTAAGACATTTGATCATAATATATAAAGCTGTGTAACATATTGACTTAGTATTTATTGTTTGTATGTATATTGTATATATTACTATGGTTATAGAAGTAGATTCATTCTCGGTTAAGGTAAATAGTTTTCCGTTATCGTGACGTCACGCCACCGCCTAAAGATGGTTTTTTATTAGAAGATACATTTTTATTTCCTTTTTTTTGTTTCTAATTCCCGTCGCACGGCCATCTTTGTTTTTTTTTTAATCAAAATAAATTAGTAAAATAATTTCAAAATTATTCATTTTATATTGAGATATCTTAAATTTTTCATTGTGCCTCACAGTTAGGCACTAACGCCACTTTGAAAAATCTTAAATAAAAAAATAAGGATAAAAAATTAAATATCTTTTACAAAAATTATAAAAAAAAACACAATTGCAATACAGGTTAACAATATTAAACAATATTTTTGCCTTTATGTGCTAACTAACAGCTTTTATTTAATGTTTTATTATATTGTTCATGAACTTTTAAAAAATATATGTTTTCATAATAATTGTTTTAATATCTGGTGCGTTCGGGTGTTTCTTTCTTTTTTGTAAATATTTATGTTCTTATATGTTTGCTTATGAATATTTCAGATAATGTTAGTAAACTAAACTTATTTTCTAGGTTCCATTAACAGCTTGCATATTATGTACGTAAAGTTATTATTTGTTATTCATGTTATATAAAACTTTTGAAAAAAAAAAGCAATGTTTATTTCAATTTGAAATAACAGCGGTCTTTTTTTGTTTTGATTTTCTAAATATTTATAAATTTCTTTGTTTTTAAATGTGTGTATAATGTAAATCGTAATTATAATTATATTCATACGTTTGCAGTTTGACTATGAATGCGATGTATGAGGGTTCGTTTCCCCATTCTGGGGAATGAATTACAGCAAAAGCAAATAACGAAATTGAGTTCCGTCAATTTTTTTACATTATTTTGATATTTTATATTTTGTATATACGATATCAAGATAACGTTGCGTGTATATTACTACAAGTTTTGATTTTTTAAAGTCACATATGTATATATATTTTTTTGTAATAACATTGTAATTTCTACTTTGATTTAGTTATTTAAAAGTATTTGCCAAATGGTGTTGGAAAATTTTGGCAATGCTTAATATAATTTAGTATTAGTATTTTTTTTTTCTTCTATAAAGAAATCAAACAAGACGGTTGTTTGATATATAATTACAAATATCACATTTCCTAGTCATTGACTAGTATTTTTGCATTTTTTTTATTGTATTTTTCTATTAAATTCCATGTTTATTTGAATATAAACTGACATTGTATTGTTTAGTAATTGACTAGTTAAGTATTAATAAAATCATGTAAAATCCAATTTTTTGTTTTATTTAATAGATCTTTTTATGAGTGTGCCTTTTCTTCTTTTCCAAATTTTTTTTATACGAGTATAAATAAAATATAAATTTGATTCTTTCTTTAATAATGATTTTCGTGAATAAAAAAAGGCCGAGGCCGGTCGTGGCGCAGCGGCACGAGGTGTGACTGTAAAACCGACTGGTTGTGGGTTCGATCCCCACTCGAGGAGATGAAATATTTACTTAAATTTATATTTCCATTTCTTCTTTGGTGTCGAGGTTAAGCGCGGCGTTGAGTTCTGCCACTCAACACGCAATGCCTTCAGAATTCGGTAGAAAGTGGGGAACGGACTTAACACTAGGTTCCCTCTGCCTACCCTGCTGTGTGCGGGATACAGCGCGAAGCTGATTTGATTTGTGAATAAAAAAAGTTTTCAATATCGAATCAAAAACTTTACAAAAATAACATCGACAGTTAAACAATACACGATCAAATCAATAGAATTCGAAACGAGTTTTGATCAAAGTATTAAATGTTTGATGTTATATAAAAGTGACAATATTACTACTTATAATTATTAAGTCGTTATTAAAGGTAAATTACATCTACATAATATATAAGAATAATCTATAAGCGATTATTAACGATTTTTTTAGGTTCTTACATAGTAAAAAATTAAAATCATGATTTTAGAACCAATGGCAAAGGGTTTCCCAAATATATTTCTGCAGGTAGCTGTACTGTTCTTAAGTAGTCTTTTCTCGAAAACCTCGCTCCGTGACATAAAAAAGGATTCTAAGTAGACTAATATTTAAAAAAATATATTTATTTATAAATTTAAATAAACTATATTTAAATTTGTGTCTTTGAATTAGATAAACAGTTATGGTTAGATATATAAAAAAAATAACAAATCACGCTGCAGGCTGCTGCACGCAGCTTCACGCTGTAACCCGTAGACAGCAGGGTATGCAGAGGGAACCTAATGTTAAAACACTCCGTTACCAATTTTCCGCCGAATTCTGGAGGTGTTGAGTGGTCGAACTCAATGCCGCGCTTTGCCTCGACACCAGAGTGAAGAAATTAAATTTATAAATTTAAGCAAATATTTCTTTTTCTGGAGTAGGAATCGAACTCCGCGTTTAGTCACAATTTGTCCCTGTGTAACGACCGGCCTCACTGAAAGTAAAATTAAAAAAATAATTTTACTGTACAATTTATTAATTTTGAAATGTGTTCGAAGTTTGAGTAAAAATCGCGGAGTAAAAACCCGGCGACAGAGATTTTAAATCGCGTATAATTTGCCTGTTCATACGAATACTGACATCACAAAGTGGAACGATATAAAAATGAGTTACTAATAAATGAACTATGAATGATTATTTTTCTTCTTTTTCACTGCCGTCACACATCTTACTGCAGTGAAAGACGGCAAAAAAGTGATTTAAAATCGCTCGTACGAACAGACAAATTATACGCGATTTAAAATCACTGTCGATCGGTTTTTACGCCGCAACTTTTTGTCCGTGCGAACGAGGGATAAGGCCTCGTTCGGACTCACTATCATGTGACCCGTACGCTTGTTTCTGTGTCTTTTTATGGGGGACTATCCCTATAACCTGAATTACATCCTGATATTAACCTACATTTGTTACATCCTGATATTAACTTATCAATTACCTGCAAAAAATAACTTTCCTTCTTGACTGAATGCATATTTAATATAAGCCGCCTAAAAAGCCGCCTTCAGCTCTTCATCGTCAAATCGTTTTCCACGGACATCATTTTCAAATTTCGGAACAAATAATAAACACTAGTTGCCAAGTCTGGACTATAGGGTGAGGGATAGATGTCAGTAAAGCCACAATCGCGAACATTCTAAAAACTCGTCGTGTGGAACGTTGTCACGGAGAAATAATGCACCGGCCGCCAATTTATCCCGTCTTTTTCTTTAATTAAATGACCTTAAATTACGCCAATATCAGCTTATAGATTATCTCTGGAACGCAATATCGATCAACTTGAATTTCAGGACAAAATTTCCTCACAAGAAAATCACGACAAAATCATAGAGAAGAGTCAAAAAAACATCCCACTACAACCAGTGCACTATCAGTTCATACGAAAAAATTTAATGACCGTAGAAAAATACTACATGAAACCAAACCAAAAAGCCGGATAAAGAAAATCGAACTAAAAGCTCTATTTTATTAAATTATAATCTTATAGCCCACACTCACAGCTGCTTGCACACCCCCATTAATCACTACGGTTGTCCTCCAATTGAAGTAGTACTATCCCATAAATATTTAGGATTAACAATTGATCACAATTTTAACTGGCATAAGCATATTAATTATGTATATGATAAACTAAGATCACTTTTGGCAAATATTTTCATTATAAAAAGTGGTTTAACGTATAAGACTAAGATAATGCTTTATAACGCATTAGCTGATTCAATTATTTCATATGGCAAGTCCATTCCGTTATGGCAGAACTGACAAAACATACTTGAGTCACATATACCGATTACAAGTTAGAATATTAAAAAACATCGTCCCTTTAAAAATCAAACTGCAAGAGACTACTGAAGAAAACTTCCTCTTTAAATATTGCCAAGTTATTCCTATTTATGATAAAATTAAATTTACAATATTAAAAGAAAATTATTTTGACTCGAAGTTTCAAACTAACACTTTTAATAAAATTGCAACACACAATATGACACAAAATAAATTAGTTTCATTATCAGCTAATAACAAACACGGACAGCGCACCTGGGCATACATGGTTCCTTACTTAATAAATAATTTGGACACAAAAAAAACGAAGTAAAATTACTGAGGGGAGTTTAAATCGACTTTTACAGAAATATTATTTAAATTTATAATTAAGACGAATTATGGTACTCGAGACAAAACTTCGTGGTTTTTTGTAATGCCTTATTATTGTAAAATTATATTTGAATGGATATTTGATAGTAATAAATAAAAAAAAAATATAAGCCATCGCTAAGAACATAAAAAAGATTACATGATCCATAGATCTAAAACTATCGAAAAGCATTTAACTACTTCTGGTAGCATAAAAAGAGCTAAAGAGCCATAAACTATGGATAAACGAATTAAAAGGGAAAGACAAAATTTCCTACAATAGATCTGATATCATCAAAACAGCTATAATTTTTTACAAAAATCTATATGAATGTCAAGCTCAAAACCATATAAATAAGACAGGCAGCAAAGTTGTTCAACATTCCGTAGAATATATGTCAGAGGTGGAAGTAATAAATATATAAATAATAAGAGAATAAGTCAGCTTGAAGTTCTGAATGAAATAAAAAGATTGAAAGTGGAAAAATACTCGGGTCTTGACGGTATTACTAACGAGGCTATAAAAGAAGGTTTGGCAGAAAGTGGGGAATGGAGTGTCTTACCATCTGCCTGCCCAGGTTCCATCTGCCTACCCTGCAGTGTGCGGGATTCAGCGTGAAGCTGATTAATTAATTAATTTATTAATAAAATACTGACATCAACAAGTTGAACGATATACAAATTAGTTACTTACAAATGAACTATGAATTATTTTTTCTTTTTTTTTCAACATATAATTTATATCTTAAAATTAGATAGTTCCATATGCTATCTATTTCAGTCGCCGGACGCTTGAAATGGAGGAGAGCGCGATAAAATTTAACCGCGATTTAAAATCTCTTTCGTGTGAAAACTACTTTTTGTCGTACTACAAAAAGTCGCCAATGAACAAGCAAATTGTATGCGATATAAAATCTCTTTCGCTGGGTTTGTAAGATGCTTTAGTTTTTTCGGTGTTTTAACATGTCAACTATTTAAAAGCAATTAGTTAAGAAATTAATTTAAATTATTTATGATATTCGATTTCTAATAAATCTTATAGGGTTACATAAATTCTAAAGACACTGTTATATAGTATTATTTACAGTGCAATCAGTGGCTTACTTCCTTAGTTATTTTTATAAAATATATTAACTCCATTAATCGTGACCTATAAAGTAAGCTTTTTCTGGTTTCTTTACCTTTTCTATCACGTTTCTTTGAATGGGGTATAGGTATTTGTTCAGGAACGACTCGTTCGGCTCACAGTAATAAACCAGTGCTTTGAAGTATTGAAATATTAATTATGTATAGTGGGCCATAAAAATAAGGATCATATTTGGTAGTAACGTTCCTTACATTTAAAATAAAATTTCAAACGTCAACATTATCGGTTTTTTTTTCACAAAAATACTCAATTTATAGGAAAAAAATTAAGCTCTGTGTGAATTGATAATAAATTATTAAATTGACCAGACTAAGACTAGAAGTGATAGCTTCTACAATAAGATATTAATATTTTTATTAAATAAAGTACTGCTATTGTGTATTGATATTGTTGTGTTTTACTAATAATATTTTTTCTTGTAGGCAAAAGCAGGGTAGACAAGGATAACCTATTACAAAAAAAAACTAAATTTCCTTCTCATTTTTTTCTTTAAAAAAAGGCAGAAATTCGAAAATGAAGTAACGTTTCCATATAAATATCGCACCCCTAGATCAAAACTGTCGTAAGTCGAAAATCTCCACTTTACACATAATTTAATTTTCTGATACCTAAACCTATTATCTATACAAAATTAAAACTCTGGTAACTATGCTTTCACTAATGTCCGTTAAATGGATAAACAATTCAGTTTTCTTGAATGGATTCACTCCGTCTGTTGCGTGTAAAACCGTGCCATTATCAGTTACGCTGCGGCTATCGTACGAGAAGATGCGTTTCTAAAGTGCAATATTTCGAGTTACAGTTGTTTTAGCGAATTTCACTATGAATAAAACAATATTATTTAGAGTTGATACAGTTTTATTGATTTAATCTGGAGATTTTAAACGAGATAATTTGATTTACTACTATTTTAATCGTGAAGGTAAGTATATATTTTTTTATAATTTTGTATTACTGCAGTTTTTATGACAATATTTTCAAATTTCTTGTTAAATCACTTTTGATGGCGTATTTTATTTAGTGCTGCTAGAGTCTATTGAAAGTAGATTGATGTTCATAAAACATATAATACATTCGGGAGGTATAGTAAGATCCAAGATTATATACGTCAAGTTAATGTAATAAGTAATTCTTGCTAAAAATACATTTTTGGAGTTAATACACTGTTGATGGTGTAAAACTAATTGTTATTTCAGATGGCGAACCGTGGACTTTTGCTTGTGCAAATGGCGAATAAAACCGATACAGAAAATTTGTCTATCAACAAAGACTATGATCTGACGAATATGACTAATCAAATAAAACAAAATATTCCACTGAATGACTCGACTAACAATTCTATTACATTAGAAAGTTTATCCTCTACTCAATATAAGATAGTTGATAGTATCTCGATGAAACCTGTGGTCCCTGAGCCCTCCTATCTGAAATCTATACTCCTATCTACAACACAAAACAGCCAACTCCCTAATCCAGTTATCTCAAATGCAACCTAAGCTGAAACTGCAATTAAATCAATCAATAATAACATCAGAGAAGATGTACCTTTCTCAACTACTTCCGATATTTCTAAATCGGGACATAAAGAAATTAAATATTTTATGTCACCTAGTCGAAGTGACGAGAGTGATGTCGACGATTCTAATGCAGATTCACATTTCCACGTATCACCAACCAAAATTATTTCAGCCAATAAATCCGCTTCTGCTACGTCTTCGACTGGCAGCAGTAAGTCCTCATCAGGCTCTAGTAGTTCATCCAGTTGTGACTCAGACATCTCATCTGAATCTAATGTTCCTTATCAAATGGATGTTCAAAATGATGCAGCAATAAATGAAAATCTAGAGGAGGATTGCTTCCTCCTCTAGATTTCAAAAAGAGAAAAAAAATAGAAGAAAACCTGAAAAGTGTAAAATAAACATTACAATGAAATTAAGAAATTCTGGCAAGGCCTACGTTTCAATATTTATACTTGTATAAATGTCGTCTGAAGTGTAGTATAAAAATAGATGAAAGAAATAGGCAACTTATTTTTGACAACTCTTGGAAACTTGCAAATCTTCAGCGACAAAGGGAAATCATCATAAGACATACACAAGAAATTAAACCTAAGTATAGGTACTCGAGCACTTAAACCTACGAGCTCTCAATACAGCGTTTTACTTTGTTTTGGATGGCTCACGTATTCGAGTCTGCAAATTTTTTTTTAAGAACACACTAGATCTCAACGACACACCAATAAAAACAGCACTCTCCAAAAAAATTTATTCTGGATTTAATGCTGGAAAATTAAGAGGGAAGCATGGGAATCACCCAATAATTAGATCTGAAGTTAAGGAGAGCGTTAAAAATTTCATAAATAGTGTTCCAAGGGTGGATTGACACTACTTAAGAGCACAAACTACTCGTGAACATATCCGCAGTGACAAATGTCTTGCTGACTTGCTTAGGGATTATAAAGAAATCCGTGAAAGAAATAACTTAGATATTGATATCATATTCTCTACTTTATCTACGTTTTATATACTCGGACTTACAATTACATATGTGTAGAAATTAGATTTTAAGTCTGAACTAAAACAAATGTGATTTTAACTAGTCATAAGTACTAATTTTAGAAGATTATTTTTGTTTTTTAGTTTTATAAATTTTTGTTTTAGATTATAATTAATAATTTAAGAATAGTGGTGCTGTTTTTAGTTTTCTTATGTTTTTTACTTAATTTTTAAGCTATAAACATTGTCGATTCATTAGTTTCATAAGTGTTTAATCTTAATAATAAGTAATAATTTCAGAAGTCTTTATTATTTTTCCCGACTGCTAAGGAAGGGTTATGTTTTTCGTGCGTATCTTGTATGTATGTAATATTCTTTATTACCTCGTATCTCCAGAACTGCTGAACGGATTTACATATTTGAGGTATCGTTAGATTCATATTAGCAGCCCAAGTGTTCTTCGATAGGTGACGTTACTAAAAAATAATCATGGCGGCTGTGGTACGCCATTGGACTTAGTGAAAAATTTTTTATTCGTTTCGAATACCACAATATGGCTATCAAATTCAAGAACTCAATTTCAGGATTTCAAAAAGGTATATTATGATTATCATTACCATAATAAATTCTAACAAAAAAATTAATAATAAAAAAATATTTGTAAAAACAAAAACCCCGACTGCATCAAACTAAAAATAAAATAAACAAGCCCAATAGTTTATTAGGATAAACAGTCGGGACCTATAAGTAATTCTTCAATCAATAAAATCTTTACCAGGAACCCCGCATAATTTAAAGAGGTCCCGACGGTTAATCCTAATAAACTATTGGGCTTGTTTATTTTATTTTTAGTTTGATGCAGTCGGGGTTTTTGTTTTTACAAATATTTTTTTTATTCTTTTCTTCTAAATTCTGAATTATAACGATAAGATTTTGTAATCTGTATATTGTTTTATTTCGTTAAAGTGTCCTAACTTTTTGTTAAACATTATTAGGTTAGTAACAATTTGAAAATAACTAGATATTTTTAAATTATGACACTTTTAAATTAAATAGACATTATAGAAATAATGTTTCAATTCAAATAATTACTAAATTATAGAAATAGTTGTATAATCGAAAAGTGTCGTAATTTAAATATTTTTCAATAAAAATGATTTAACTCGAGATAGTTACAATTTTTTTACCATATTCAATAACACAAACTGTATTTACTAAAAAAAACCTAATATAAGGTGTAATATTGGAAATATATGCAATTTAATGATATTATGATATTTCTGAACATTATATCCTTCTGGATTTTTTCACAAAATTTTAATATCTTTTTTATATTATCAGAAATCAGTTTTTCTTAGTTTCTGAAAAAAGTGTTTTTTTGAGTTACAACAGTTTAAATCTAGGGGTGCGATATGATAATATAAATAACGTTTTAAGAAACAATAAATAAAACAATAAGAAATGAAAGTGAAAATGCTTTATGAGAACATATCAAAATCACATCAATATACCCTTAAAATAAATATAAATAACCAATTGAGCAAATAAAAGGTTTACAATTTTAGTACAAAGGAACACTTTTACTTATCATATAAAAAATGTATGTAAATAATTACAAATATTAGTAGATATTAAGTTACAGAAGCGCTGACTAAACGTGGATATGACTTTTCTGCCATGTTCAATTTTTTGTCTCTAAAATAGGGATGCCCGATGATCATCGATTTTCGATGATCATCGATGTTAGAAGACAAAATATCGATGTTTTAACATCGATGTTGCATTAATAAAAACATCGTAACATCGATGTTGCATGAATAAAAACATCGTAACATCGATGTTGCATTAATGAAAACATCGTAACATCGATGTTGCATCAACGAAAACATCGTAACATTGATGTCAGTATTTCGATAATGTGTTCCACATTATTTTCTGAACTCTACCAAACTACGGGAAAAATCCTTTGTCTTTCGGTTGACAGCACTGCACTCACCACAGACTAGACTAGTAACTACAAAGTTCGTAGTTCGTAGTAGCCAAAAATCTTTTTTAATTATAGTAAAAATATTGTTCTGGTACTCCTATGCTAAAAGAGCAGCTCTTAATTTTTATACTAAGGGGTGTCTCATCACGATTTTCGATTTCCCATATAAATAACAAGGAGAATTTTGTGTTTTTCATTTGAAACTTTGTTGCGATTAAACTAATAGTATCGATGTAAAAGCCAATATATATTTTTGTAGGCAATTAAACGATATACAATAAAGTCTAATATTTTTTTTTGCTAATTTCAGTCTTTTAAAAATTATTCAAAGTTAAAGTTTACCAATTTATAAAAAAATTAAAGAAAAAAAAAAACAAAACATCGATGTTAGCTACTATCGATGTTAGCTAACATCGATGTTAGCTCACAACATCGATGTTAGCCAACATCGATGCTGTTCTTTCGAATTTTATCGAACATCGATGTTACAGCTTCGATGTTGACATCAATGTCAACATCGATGTTTTTCTAACATCGGGCATCCCTACTCTAAAAATGTCAAATCTCTGTAGATAACATATTGAAAATGTTAAAACTATAAACATACTTAAGTTAGAATAACATTTTTTTTAAATGTGAAAAATAAGAAAATAACTTGTTTATCCAAACATTTTTTGTTAAGAAATGTTACGGTTATTTTAAACATTTCAAATCAAGAAAAATCATTTATATTTCTCAGATATATGTATATATAGACATTTTAAAACGGACAAATAAAAAAGGTGTAAAAATAAAATTATATATAAGATGGCAAGCTATAAGCTGAGATATTGTTGGCTTAGAGTGTAAACTTAACAGGATATCAAGCATATTCTCAGGAGAGACAAAAAATGTGTTTGAAAGACAATAATTATACGTATTTCATCAGAAGATTTTTATACAAAAAAGTATTTAGCGAGTTTACATCCTAAGCCGACAATATATAACATGACTTAAAATGTCATGAGTTACAATTAATATCAACATTTAATATTATGCTATGATTCGAGATTTTAATTAAATAAAAGTTTTTTTGTCCTTGACCTTTTTAATAATAAAAATATTTTTTTGCTAATAAATGAATGTAATTTCACTTTAGGACTTTAGCTACCTCGTTTTTATAACTGAGATAAAACATTTTTTTATTAAAATCATATTATGATAGACGAGAAACAAAGAAACATTTGACTATTCCAAAAGTCTTCAATGAAAATTCAAGCTTTATAAGCTAATATTGACTATTACATTATTAAAATATTTTTTAACATTATAAAAAAGGTCAAATAAATACATATAAATAAATGTAAATATTCTAAATATGTGCTTAATAAACTAACAAATAGATCTCTTTGGTGATGTTATGAATGTAACGACTAGTTTCTTATACTACAATAATAAAGTCGCTCACGAAATTGAATTTTACAAGTATTGTAATAAAATCTTCTTACAGATATAATATAATATTAAAATATACTTTAAAATTATAGAAATTATACCAAATATATGATATTCAAAATAAAGATTATATCAATGCTGATTAAAAAAACTATTTCCAAATAAAAAAGACTGTTTATATTAATATATGCAAGTTAGCTAAATATTTGAAAATCTAAATAAAAAAAATACATTAATATACATAAAATTTCAATTTTTATTATTAAAAATTTTATTAACACTCAGGAAAAGTCAATTTCGTGTGCAATTTCCCTTATATTTAACTCATAGTGAGTATTCGTATTGCTACGTTGCCTCTTTACAAAACACTTTTATACATAATATAAATGCTACAAGATTTTGGTACAAGAATTCTTATTTATATATTTTTTTTATACATTATACATATTTAAAAAAATAAAAGAAATATTTATATGAAACAAAAGAATTAATATATTCCCAATTAATATTAAGAAATTCTAAATAAAGAAAGCTATAAAGAAGAATAAAGGTGTAACGCCTTTCTATTTAATTTAGTGTATAAAAAAATATTTAAACTATCTTTTTATAATAAATAAATTAAATATAAATTGACATTTGTAAATTATAGCAGCGACATGTTTTACTATCATAATTTAAATATAGTTCAGATCTGAAGCTACCAACTTAAGCTAGACACGACATTATCACTGTACTATTAAGTACGAATTGAGATGAGGCCGTCGTGGCGCAGGACCAGAAGGGAATGACTGTAACGCGACTGTTGTGGGTTCGATACCCATTCGGGGGGAATAAGTTATTATATATTATTATTTTCAGTTCTTCGCTCTGGCACCAATACAAAAGCCCGGCGTTGAGTTACGCCACTCAACAATGAATGCCTCGAAAAAATCGGTGAAACCTCCACCTACTCCACTATATGCGAATTCAATACAGTTTGAAAAATAAAACTTATTTTATTACAATTATTCAAATGTAGCTTAATATTTTTTTGCTCGTGACATGTAGGCACACACATTGAACCTTATGTAACATTTGTATATGGCCATAGTTTAATTTTTATTTAGTTTCACAATTTATCCCCAAATAACAGGGTAAGGAAAGGAAGAAAACTAGAACCTAGTATTAAGACACTCCGTTCTATTTTCTGCCGAATTCTGGAGGCGTATTGAATGGCAGAATTGAACGCAGCGCTTAGTCTCGATACCAGTAAAAATTAAAATAGTAAACATATCATTTCCTCTAGTGGGAATTGAATTCACAACCTGTCGCAGTCAAACGCTTATGCCCCCGTGCTACAACTGGCCTCAATTTTTATTTTTATTTTCATTTAATTATCAATATATGTCTGTCCAATTTAAGTTAGTTATACATATTATAAAAATGACATAAGTTCTATACATTTTATATATATATGCTTATTATAAAAAGTTACATTATGGCAAGTATGGTTTACATCAGGTTGCTACGTATTATGCTAAATAAATAAGATTTCCTATATACGATTTTTTTTAAAAGACTACATAATATGTATGTATATGTAGAATAAAAATTTAAAACGAGATTCATTTTAAAATCGATGTTAGGACTAATTTTTCTTCTGACTACACTTTGGTATTTTTTTTACTTTGGTATATTTTTTTTAACTAAATAAAAAAAATAGGAACGTCATTGTAATTTTGCATGAAGCAAAGATGGTGTCAACTTTGATTAGATATTCTGTATACGTTTATTTTAAATCTTAAACAGCCTATTTTTTTAATTACAAGCCATGTGATGAAAATAAACATATAAAAAAATATTGAAATTTTGAATCGGCGTCATGACTATGAACATCAAATTTAAATATGGAAGCAACAGCAAAGATATCGTCAACTTTAATTTATCGATTTTTTAAATATAAGTAAGCAAAAATCTTAATTTATAGCCCATTTTTTATATTAAGCTATCTCCAGTAATGCACATATTGGTTTCGTATACGCCTTTTATTTATATATATAAATTATAATTATTTTTTAAACTTTGCTGCCTTCTGTCATAAACTGTGATAAATTAAAAATGATTGCCTTTTTATCTTTTAAAATAATTTGACATAATCATTTTGCAAACAATAAATACCAAAAATGGTTGGCTCTGGAATATATTAAAAGATGCATAACAATTATTCTTACAAAAAGTAAATCTTTAAAAATCAAATTTACATATTCAATAGCTAATTATATAGCTACTAATATTACAATACCAAGTGTTCACAGATAACCAAATGTCAATTATAAGAAATCCGCTATTTAAAAAGATCTGTCATTTTCCATAGACAAAACAAATTACACAATATTAAAATATTATTAAATTAATCAATAAGCTAACCTTCAATCCGACTTTCGTTTCTATGTGATCCCCCACCATAGCTTATTCCGTACGGTCGTAAATGGTATATGAGATAGTCTAATACATACATTTGCTCCGGTTCTACATAGTGGAACGAGACCGCGTGGTCTGAACAGCAATCGAGGCCCTGAAACAGTAAAGAGGGTAGCAGGTTCGATTTAGTTGATTTTTCGTTAGTTAAATAGAATTTTCATTGACTTATATTTTCTGAGGGAAAAATGTAGGCACAGTAGGCACAGGGAACCTAACGTTAAGACACTTCGTTCCCCACTTTCCACCGAATTCTAGAGGCATTGCTTGCTAAGTGGCGGAACTCAACGCGGCGATTTGCCTCGACATGGAAGAAATGAAAATATAAATTAAAAGAAAATAATTTCCTCGAGTGGGGATTAAACCCACAACTAGTCGGGTTTAGCATATTTAGATTTAATCAGACAAATATATTTTGCTGACACTGTGCCACAGTGAATGTCTGACAGCAAACACACTGACAACTGTCAGTTCTGTCATTAATCGAGCAAACAAATAATTAATATTTTCCCGCTTTTGTGCCGTTCAGTTTCGCCACTCAAGAAAGAGTTGTCGCAAATTCGGATGAAAGAAGTAGCTAAGTACTAAGTTTTCTCTGCCTACAATGCGATATATACTATATAAAAATATTGTATTATCAATAATTGAAAAAGAATAAAATATTCACCTCATCAGTAGGATAATAAATGTACTGCCAGTACCAAAAACCTTTATCTTTATTTGGAAATAAATGATCTTTAGGCACGAAGGGGAAGAACCGACCTCTATGCAAGGAATCTCTGGAATCCATCGCTTTAACGCCTATGTGTTGGAGACATATACCTGGAATTATTATAATTGATTATTATTAATAATTATTCTTATTATGTATTTATTTATACTATGAGGCCACCTGGCGTGGGAGCGTGCGATTGTACACGCGACGGTTGTGAGTTCGATTCCTACGCGGTGGAATAAAATATATAATATTTTCATTTTCTGGCTCTGGTAACAAGACAAAGCGAGGCGTTGTTTTACGTCCCTTAACACTCAATGCCTTAAGAATTCGGCGAAAAGTGGGAAACGGAAGTGAACTAATGGTAAACAGAGCACTTAACATTAGATTTCCAGGTTCCCTTTGTCTACCCTTTTATGTTCGGCATACAGCGTGCTTAACACGCAAATTCAAACGCAAAACACGCAATTTTGTGGAAAGAGTGCTAGGAAACAAGGACGGGACGGAGGAAACAAGGAGTCTACACTAGGCTCCCAGGTTCCCCCTGCCTACAAGCTCACCCATCTCGGCGTCCTCTGCGCCGTGGTCGCTGGCCTTGCAGAGGTGCGGCGCGGGCAGGCCGCGCGCCACGAAGCGGTCCAGCGCCGCGCGGCTCAGCACGTAGCCCGCGCCGCCGCTCATGTAGCCCTGCGACGTAAACGGCTTGAAGCGACATCCGAAATATATAGGATCCCTGCTGTCGTGCTCGGATAGCATGTATCTTAGATTTTCTACTATTACGTATCTGAAAAAAAAAAAATGTTATTGAGACTAATGCAATAAATAACAACAAAATATACTGAAAGAGAGCGTAGCGATGTATTACTAATGATTGAAACGGTTATTATTTTAAATATATATATATATTTTTTAACTTCACACTGGATACCGGATATACCAGGGTAGATGGAACTCATGTTCTCCAGGTTCCTACCTAATTACTTCCGTTTCCCACTTTCCACCGAATTCCGGAGACGTTGCATGTTAAGCGTAACTCAACGCAACTCTTTACCTTGTATCCAAAACAAAGAGTAAAAAAAAAATATTCCACTGAATGGGAATCGAATCCGCAACCGTCGCATTTATATCGACGCACCCTAGTGCCTCTGTGCCACAACAGCTACATAAAATAAAATAATTTTCTGATTTGAAACATTAGGTTTAAGCAGATATTTTTTCACGTAATGCTATTTTTTCGAATGTTCAGGGCAATTTTTTTGTTAGTAAAATTAGTAGGTTGGGCACGGACCCCCTGGCCCCCCCTATTATTACACCCATGCGTACAGCTCAAATATTTATATATATACTCGTAGGTACCTACACTTTTTAATTTCGTAATTATTGTAACTGGTTAAACAATTTAATTGTCACGCTATCTGTTTAGATAACGCTTCATACATGCCATAGCATTATTATATCTAACGAAAGCATTTATTTCGTGTTATAGTTATGGCACTAAAATATGATAAATTTTATGCTAATGTAGGTATGTTAAAAGTAACTGTGGCAGACAATAACTATAAAATAAATAACTAAAAAATAAAAAGCAATAACATATACAGAATGGTAAAATATTTCAAACCCATACCTTATTTTTTTTTAATCTGTTTTTTAGGCGTTTTTTTTATTTTCCGATTTTTATCCGCACATTGCATGTGACGTTGTTACGAATAGATAACAAAAATAAACAAAAGAACACCTACTACTACAAAAATATTACTAAACGTTGCCGATCTATCATTTTCATTCACAAAAATTATACTAGAACGAGAAAGGCATAGGCAAAGGCTCTTCCTATTTTACGCAATTACCTATTTACTATAATAAATATAGGTTTATGCCTATGTGCGTCATTCTTAAACAAATGACGTTTTATTTTACAACGGTAATTTTATTATTTATTTTGTTTAAAAAAAAACTTTTCCATTTATGCCAAAATCTCTTTTGTTTTCATTGCATTAATCATAAATTAATAAAAAATCCATTTTATAGTAGTTAAAGTACTGTGATTTCATTTAAAGTGGTGATGACAAAAACACTCAGTGCACTACAAAAAATATTTATGCAGACAATTTTTAAATAATTTTGTAGTTTTTAGCAAGTTTAGTTTAAGGAAAAGAGACCCTAGCAATAGGACACTCAGTTACCCATTTATCGTAAAATTTTTGAGACATTGCGCTTTAAGCGACGGAATTCTACGCCGCGCTTTATCTTCTTAACTGAGCGAGGAAATAATGATAATTATTTCCCTCGATTTGGGATCGAACCTACAACCGTCGAGAGTCAGACGCTATAAGGCTGCGTCACAACGGCCTCAATTTATTTAAGCAATAATATTACAAACTAACGACCGCGCTCGCGGCTTCGCCCGCTTAACTACACAATCATTTTTTTACTAATCTGAATGACTTTCGTGTTCTAATATCATTATCATTTTTAAGACAATATCCATAATCCAATTTTGTTGGACAAAACAGTTTTATTGAATTGGCTGAAACTTTACTTTTCAATATAGGATAAATATTGTTTATAAATAATAATGTTATTAAAAAAATAAAGTAGTACAGATTAGTAAATTAATAATTATGGAGCGGGTGAAGCCACGAGCAGTATTATATATATAAAACTTACGTATCATCATCGGCCTTTAGAAACCAATCTGCGTCTCTTCTATGATGTTCATATACATATCTGAAAGCTGCTTTAGTTTTGGCCCACAAATAGTCCCTACCTTCAGATACAGGCAGTTTAATGGATGGCAGTGTAGAATCTGTAATAAAATATATTATTTAAAAAAATGTTTTTAGCTTCACCCTGTATCCTGCACGTATGAGGAGGAGAGGGAACCTGGAAATTTAGCCTTAAGATATTCCGTTCTCCGCTTTTTGCTTAATATCAGAACATTGCGTGAATGTGGCTTTATTTAATGAAGAACCCTCAAATCAACACAGTTCTACTTATTTAGAAAACGTGTAAAAATTTTAACAGTCCTTAACGTATGTACACCTGGTCGGTTTCCAGGAGGCGTGGGTTCGAGTTCCGTTACGTTCAAATTTTTATACGTTTTCTAAATAATTATTTTTCTATCCCAAGTGTGGAATAACACTTTGAAAATGGCAAAAAATATCGACATAGTTCTACCAGTAATATACTCTAAGTGTTTCCTTTCGAGAGGTATCTAATAATTACTCCGTCGTTTATTTTGTATATTTTACCGAAAGACTGCTCCAAAGAATGAACAAACATGACAAAATCATCAGTATATTACATAAAGGAAGATCGTCGCGGCATAGTAGTCTCAGATGGTTATCATGACGGTTGTGGAACAACCAACCGTGGTGCGAATGAACTATATTTATATCCTTGCTCAAGTAAGTTGACAGAGAGTGGCGTTGAGTTCCGCCATTCGATATGCAAAATCTTCAATATTGGACGGAAAATGAGGAACGCACTGTCCTAACACTGACTTCCCCCAGCCCACTATACTATATGCGGGATACAGCGTGAAACTAAAAGAACAAACAACAAATAAACCCAAAAAAAGAATACAATACCATTAGAAGTACTCATAAAGAGTAGTTTATTGCATCGTTTCCCCCACGTAGCTTTCACATGGATAGCTTTTTTCTTATGATTATTAGGTTGTGTCATGACCCAGCACAGTACTCTGACGCGTTTCGCTAACTCGTCGGCGACTGAACGGTCTTCGTCTCTATGCGCGGGTTCTTCGCTGCCGTGCTCTATGATATTTGGTATGGGATGTCTCTCTAAGTCTCGTGCGGAATCTCTGAAAATAGTGTTTTTGGCTTACGAAACAAAGTCTTTTTATTTCTTTTTTTTTGGGGTTCCGTACCTTTTAAGGAAAAAAGGAATCCTTATAAGATCATCTTGTTGTCCGTCCGTCCGTTTGCCTGTCTGTCAAAAACCTTTATTCCAGGAACGCTTGGAGATATCAAGTTCAAATTCAAACTATATACTTATGTCTACGGTCTCTTGATTTCCTACATTTTCTACATTTACTTTATAGAAAGATATGGCCGTTTATATTGCAAAAAAAAGGGAATTTCGACACTATAAAGGGAATCAAAATTGATAGGGTACTTCCGGTTGACCTACAATTATGAAATTTGGCAGCCAGCACCTACAGCTAGTACTAGTTAAGGAAAAGTCTGAAAAGTATACATTTATGGTTAAATCCTAAAAAAGAGTAACCTTAAAAGGGGCCGCTAATTCATTCAAGGCGAACCCGACTAACGCTTGTCCAATTTTTTTATATTTAAATGTACTTATAAATATAAAAACTAATTTGATTATTTAACTTAATGTTTTTGTGAACTAAGAAGAAATAAGAATAAGCATTAAAATAAATATATATGAAAAATTACGTCTACTATTTTTTCAGCTTCTCGCTCAATAGATTTAAAACGGGCATATAGGAATAATACATTTAATGTATTTAATTTAACCTATGTACACTTAAAATAAAGATGTACAGAGGTTAATTTGTTATATATTTGAATGTAGAGCTATAAATAAACATGTCTTCGTCTGTCTGTCACATAATTTATTTCTCATTAACATACGATCATATAAAAAAATAATATGTATCTTCAAAAACATACACTTATACTTTATAAGCACGAATAACTTATGTTTATTTCAAAAATGATAAGCAGAGTGTGCTCTTTATCAGTCAATTACAAAAACTCATTATATAAATTATATGTAACATAGATACTATATAAACAACTTATGTATTTATTTGCCTACTTAATTTTATGTCATTAATTAAATATTTTATTCATTACTTTCTCTTATTCACGCTGTATCTCGCATAAAGCAAAATACTTTCCCACCTTCCGCCCATTTTTTAAAACATTGCGTTGTAAGAGGTGGAACTCCACACTTTTGCTTACTAGAGCGCTAGGAGTTGAAAATACTTCATTTCATTGAGTGAGAATCGAACCCACAACCGTCGTGTTTGCAATCACAACAAGTGCCGTAAATATACTTAGTTTGGCCATAAATACTGAAACAATTAAAAATAAACAAAATATTACTTGAGGCCAGTCGTGGCGCAGGGGCACATGTGACTGTAAAATCGACTGGTTGTGGATTCGATCCCCACTCGAGGAAATGAAATATTTATTTACATTTATATTTTAATTTCTTCGCTCTGGTGTCGAGGCAAAGCGGCGTTGAGTTCCGCCACTCAACACGCAATGCCTTAAGAACTCGGCAAAAAGTGGGCAACGGAGTGTCTTAAAACGAGATTCCCTCTGCCTACCCTGCAGTTTGTGGAATACAGCGTGAAGCTGATTTTTTTTAATATTACTTTTGAATTTGGAATCTGTAAATTTTATTGGATTGTTATTCCTTAATTGTGTTTTCTTATTCTCACGCCAATGTATTGTAAAATGGAGTCGGGTTACAATAGAGAACCGAATCGCTGTGATTGCATTACATAAAGAAGGTATGAAATACAATTTTAAAAATTTTCCATACGCTGCTTTTAAATACCAAAATATTTAAATGTTTTAATTGGGTAAATTTGGGTAAGTAAGTTTCATTTAAAATAATTGTTGTTAAATTACTAGACCTAGTATTGTATTGTATATTATAAGCAGAAGAAACTCATTAAAAGAAATATCGATACGATAGGATTTTTATCCGACTAGAGAGAGGTTATTAATTCGACTGAGTTATGTTTGTTTGTGAAATGTTTGGTTATCTCAGATTTTTTGACTAGGTGAACCGATATTGATAATTTTATTTTTTATTTGAAAGCTGCATGATGGTGCATATTATTTCTGACAAGTTTTTGCATAAGAAAATCACAAGAAGTCTTAAATTTGCACTAAGTATGTGCGCGACAAATGTACGAATAACTCAATATCACGCCAACCGATTTCGATTATTCTTTTTTTATTGGAAGCCTTGAAGTGCACTATCCTACACTAGTACACGGTAGTTTAATGAATTTGGTTAGGTTCTGATTACGGAATACATAAATAAATACGGTGGAAGTAGGTTTTTTTTTTATTATAATTTATTTAAGCTCACAACTGTTTTTTAAATTACATTAAAAAAAAACATGTATTTAGTTTGCAAGCCTCCACTTTTATATACTTTAAAGAGCTGTTTATATTCGACTATTTTTGACGCCCGAATCAGATTACGAAAAAATTGGCATTACTAATGACGTTATATCAAGCGGCCAAAACTTCGTCACATTATAGAACTTGAAAGTTCCTGTTCGCATGCCAGCGCTTGTAATTTCTGAGGGTGTCTGGCAGTGGGTTAAAACCATGCTAAGTTTCTGGCAATGGAGAAAAATATGTAAAAATCGAAAAATGTAAAAACTAAAAAAAAAAATAATAACAGTAGTTTTAATTAGTTATCCGTTTATCGTGTATTAGATAGCAATACAATTTTTTTTATACGTACGTATGTACCTATACGTATTTTAGTCCCAGAATTGATGTATTTTCTATCAAAATTGTTTAAAATGAAATGTCTCAGACATTTCATTTTAAACAATTAGATTTTAGTTCTTAGCTTAGAATATTTCGAACTACAATTTCGAAGGAATTGTTTCTTTTATATGGGTGTTACTCTCGCTTTAAAAAAAACTGCTGCACTATAAACAAAAATGTTCATTGTTTGTGGAAAAAAGAAAAAAAGTAGGTTGGGTTAACAAAAGCAACAATAATTTCGAAAAAGCGATCTAAACTGTCTTATAATTTAAAAAAAAATATCATTAGCAACTTCACATCTGCTACTTTTAGAATCTCATGAATGGTCGTTTTATTAACTTTTACCTATCCTAAAATTACAATTTCTCCGTTTTCTCCTCTTTTTCAAAATCCGTGTTGGCAACACTCCTTATAACACTAACCGTTTGGTTTACTCTGTAGGCCAGTTAAGATTTCAGAGTCTATATCTCTGAAATTATTAGTAACTTATAAAAAAAATTATGTGACTAAAAAAGATTTCTCACAGTGCGTGAAATAATACAGGAAAAAGTCCCCGTCCACGGGACGTCTGGCAACGTTGTATACTGTATTAGTATTACTAACTTTACAATTTTATTTTTTGAAACTACTGGTTGACAAAATATATAGGATTTTTTTGACATATAAAAGTAAGAATAAGATTTGTACAAAAAATTAAAATAACAATAGCATAAATGATCGTATTTTAATAAGGAAAGTCGTATAAAATCTTCACAAGATATTTTAAGATATTTTTTAAGCTTGGAGAGGTAAATCATATTAACATAATATTATTTAAATAGGATATCTCTAAATGAATATAAATTTAAAGTTATAGTTACTACACAATAAAGTAAAAAGTGGTTTAATTTCCATAATAGAATATTTCTCTTTTACACCGGACATTTTAAGCAAACATATCTATTAGATAATATTACTGTGATATTTTTATTTAAAAAAATATCACTGTAAAATTAAATTGATATATTATATAAATAAAGTAGTTTACACACAACAAACCTTTAATTGACCAGGCCGCACATGAAATAAAGAATATACACGAAGAAAAAAATTGCTTAAACATAAAAAGGCGCCATGCAACAGAAAAAGCACAGTTAAAAAATTAAAATAGCACAGATAAACAAAACATATAGAAGTAGAAATGTTATTCCTTTACCTGTAAGACCAAGCTACATCCCGCGTGAATCCGGCCGAGGTTAGCAGAATATACGCGAAACTAAACCCAGCGGATATCCCGATCACCAGAGTTAGGACAAAGCGACGCCCCATCACCCTGCCATCCTGCACAGGGGCGTACATTGCCAAAATTGACCAAAACAAACTTAAATTTGTCTTTTTTCCCGAACTGTGTTCACACAACGAAATATCTTTATTATATAAAAAAATATACCGCTCTTTTTTAATTTATTTAACGTTAATATTTCTTTTATTGTAATTTATTCACGAATAAACGCATCAAATTGCAAATTAACAATAATAAATTGATATATTTTTTGTATATCTGTATTGCAATATGTTTCTCATTAAAAATAACGATTGTGACGAGCACAGCGGATGCATAACAATGAAGTTATGAGAATATAATCTTTTGTTAAATAATTATTTTGTAAACTATTTTACTTTTAATGATATATATTTTACAATTACATACTTACGAACATTACACAGTATAATATAAAGTTAGTCGACTTTCCTCACAATCCATATATTTAAGATTAAAAAAATATGTTTCTCATTAAAAGAAAACAAATATTACTATTTTATTCTCTTATTGGAAATTTGAATATCGACAAAATGTTACAAAATATTTTGATCAATATACTTTATACAACAGTTCGAGTTCAATGACTAAGCTATCAATTCTGAATACTCTTATGACAATACAAAATTAGGTCTCATTTATTGCAATCTAGCTTTAAATAAATAGGCGTATGTTGCGTCTAGTAGTTTATACAGATGTTTCATTTCTTTTAATGTATCTACAATTTTAATTATTTACTACTAAATATTGGGAAATTAAATGACTAAACAATAGTTTCCAATAATGACGAGTGTAGGAAAATATATATTAAATTCGTTTGGCTATTGGTTTAATTCCTTTATAATTAAAAATAAATAATTATATTCTAAAAAGTATACAAAAATTAAATTCATTTGAATCATTAATCTGAAATGAGCCTAAGTTCCTATATATTAGTGACTAATTTTGTCGCAAGCTAAACAAAAAGATAGCCATAAATAAGAACTAATCAGGCCCTTAACTTTCTAAGTTATTTTAAAATAAAATTATATTATACTTTACCTCTAGTTACTTAAAAACAGTTACAGCACAAAACCAAGTTTAGTACTATTACCGTTACTATTACCATTTAATAATATTTATTACATTTATTATTTAAAAAAAAAATAGCAACTTTAACAAATCAATCTAAGTTGATAAAATCTAAATAAGACAAATTCGTTGTGGGAACACTTTTTTAACAATGAAAATACAGAAACATGTGTAAAAGATTTTCATATAATAATATTCAAGACATATCGCTAACCACCACCGATACTGAAAATGTTAATAGACATTGAAGAGATTTATTAAACACTGTTAAAAGCTTGTTTGTTTACAATTAACATACTTTGTTACTTGTGTTTGTTGATTGCTACTACATATTGTAGACTTTTGTGTTGGTACAATGAAATATGTGTAAACATTGAAATATTTTATTTTTATTTAGTGTATGACATTCAATCTACATTTTTTTTTATTTTATGCTTTTCATATTATATATTTATTATTCTGATGTATATGTATTATTATATAAAAATGTATTAGAAAAGTCTACAATATGAAAAAATGTTTTTTAATTGAGTAGTGAATTCTTAATATTTGTGTGTTGTGTTATTTAAAATTAATTTGGATACTTAACAGGAATTTTATAATTTTTTAAAATTTAACATGGTAAAAAAATACCATAATTTCCTATCAGTGAATAAATATTCAGAATTGGTTTAAAGATAAGGGTTTTATTAAATATTCCATTCTATATAATTTTATTCACAGTTTATATTATTAAAATTAATTAAAATGTATACTTATGAAGAACAACATAACAATATAAAAAACAAAACTTACATTTCCATTTGTATAATCCAACATTTCTCTTTTGATACTTAGAAGAGGAATTTAGTTAAAAAATAAATCAATCAAAGTCACAGCAATCAAAATTGATTGAGCTATATAATTACTTTGTATTTTATAGTTCTTTTATTACAGTTACATTAATAAAAGTTATATAAACTAGTTATTTTTCGACAGATTTCGTAAAAAGAATATGCTAATACTCAGAAAAATATATACAGTCCATTTAATTACGTATTATATTTGAAAATTTACTTTTAATGCTATATTATATATATTTCAATAAAAAATATAACATTACTACTGTTATTATCAATAAAATGTTAATAAAGTATTCATTACTCACTAAATAGTTATCAAAAGGAAGCAGATATGGGATGAACAATTACAAATAACAACTATACAATTTAAACACTTTTTATAAAAATAGAAGTTTATTTACTCACGGTCATCCTGCTTATTTTACTAGACAATTCACTATTAAAAAAGTTACGTGATTTTCATTTTTTTATCATTTCATGTTGACCTTAATTACGTATTTAATCACATTTTTTGTATTTGAAGTCTGAAGTTTATTAATAATTTTGTAATAAACAATAATATACAAATGAAAGACAAAATATCACGATTTGCGACTGATAAATGACAATTAACAAGTAGCAGTCAGAATTCAGAAATGACAGCAGATACTGGTTGGCAGATTAATAATTTTTATAATATATCTGTTTATAATAAAATCGTATATACAAAAATATATTTCAAGAAAAAACTTTAAAAAAATAGAATATTTTACGTGGAGATTTGATGTATTCTTAGCTAATTTCTTTCCAAAAATATCCAAACAAACATCGATCGCAAAAAAAGTTTATAAAAATAAAGTCATTGATCGCTCGAGCTTTTTGTTTTAAATATTGCTACAAAAAGACGTTGTTTAAAAAGGATTGTTTATTATTTACTGTTTATTTTGGGTTATAATAATCTTAACGTGCAGAGCTTTATTCTTCGAAGGTGCAACGGCCGCCGCGGAAGCTTTAACAATTCAGAAATAACTCTTAAATTGCATTCTCCTAATTTTAACACATCAAACATCATTATATTTTTATCTACTATTTTTAGACTAAAAATGTTTCGGCAATCGTTAACTATACTTATATTGACATTTTGAACCAAATCTGTAACCAGCACATCTCATTATTGCCAATTGCTCAAGTATTGCCAATGATGGAAAAATGTGTAGGATGGTGGTAAGATTCACTATTGAAGTATGTGAATAATATGGTTTCTTTGTTAGCTAACTTAAGATCTTTCAGCCCACGAACAAAATGGTAAGAGTCCTTGATATGTTGAACCAGTTTATACCTCGGCGTATCGATTTGGCTAACTATTGAAGATGCAGTCAGTTTAGTCTTATTGTATATTTTCGGCAACCCATACAATTTAAGACATTTTACGCAGCTAGTTACGAGGGTTTTAATGTTGCATATGTTACGTTTCTTTTATTCTTCTTCTACACCTACTTTTCGCTGCGGTATAGCAGCGAAAAGTAGGTGTGGCTGGTTGTGGGTTCGATCCCCACTCGAGGAGATGAAATACTTACTTAAATTTATATTTCTATTTCTCTGCTTTGGTGTCGAGGTTAAACGCGGCGTTGAGTTCTGCCACTCAACACGCAATGCCTCCAGAATTCGGTAGAAAGTGAAGAACGGAGTGTCTTGACACTAGGTTCACTTTGCCTACCCTGCTGTGTGCGGGATACAGCGTGAAGCTGAAAAATAATAAACATAATATTAGATAGAGAATGCTTTTAAGCGTTAAGCCCTCTTTTTGTACATGTATTTTTTTTTATTAAAAATAAATAAGATAAATTTATTTTCATAATCTGATATTATTCCCATGAAATAAAAGCAAAACATCTGTTGAACTTCCAATTTTTTATCTGTGGATGTTCAATATCCTGCCATATTGTTTTTGTAGGTAACTCGTCGTCGTATCGTAAACAGTTTTATTGCGTTGTGTGTATTTACTTTGAGTTAATCAGTGTAAATTTTGGAATATAACTATGTATTAATTTTTTGTTGCTATGGAAGTATTATATTTTTATAAATTACAACCCTAATTTAGTTGCGAGTGCAAAATGGGGAAAAATATTGTTTTATTAGCTTTAATATTTTTCTTAAACTATGTTTCTGGACAACATTATCAGTTTTGTGAAAATAATACAAAAATAACACGCAGTTGTACTACCCAGGTAAAATTTCATCTCTTGTGTTACGCAGTGAATACAGAGTTGCATTATGT
Organism: Heliconius erato x Heliconius himera; assembly: GCA_013421005.1. Taxonomy (NCBI): domain Eukaryota; kingdom Metazoa; phylum Arthropoda; class Insecta; order Lepidoptera; family Nymphalidae; genus Heliconius; species Heliconius erato x Heliconius himera. Next base: position 15,108 of record JAATLQ010037044.1, on the reverse strand, counting down.
TATTGATTTTATCGAGATAGATATTCAACCTTGAAAAGTAGTCGTCGACAATACAATGATATATCTCAGTGATTTAATAATTAATTACTGTCACAAAAATGAATACATAATAGATTCTTTTTGTTTGTGCAAGATTATTTAGCTGTTATCTTTTCTTGATATAAAGCTTTTAAGAAATTACATCAGTAATGACTATATACCATTTTAATTTTTATTTTAGATATTAGGTGAACATTACTCAGATGATGATGATAGTTGTAAAGTAGAATATATTGCACCAAACAGTTCAGATTGCATAGATAATTTTGGGCCTATATCTTCTAATTCTCACATCGGTGGAGTGAGTCTTAAGCCTTATATCCTGCCAGTGGTGCATAAAGAATTACAGTCTTACTATTCAGTCAATTACACTCTTCTCAATATAACATTTAGCAATATAAAATGGAAAAGTGAGTGTTTGTTGAGATATTAATTTATATTTAGAGAGTTAAAATGTTAATTTAACCTAATGCTAAGGTTGGATTTTGTGTGCAAACCTCTACAATGCGCTTGTCTTCTTTCTTACCAGAGTGAGGAAATTAAAATAATACATTATAATAATTCTTTGTATAAAATGAGATACAGAATAAGCATATACAATGTTTAGATAAGTGTTACAGCTCTAGTTAACAACTGTCTAGGAGATATGCTCTACCCTGGAAAAAAATTTTGAATTAAAAATAAGTAAAGAAAAATTTTACTAACTATCTAAGAATAAATATAATAAATTTTTTTAAATAAAAAACATAACCCTAAAAATTTCAACATATATATTTTTATTTCAGCAATGAAGTTCCGTTTCCAAAAATACAAAAATATGGAAAGTCACTGTAGGAATATAGTCATTTCCAATGATGTGACAATAAATGATCAATCTGTATTATACTATGACTGTTACTGGTCTCTCACAGATGGGACATCTAATAATGGACAAAGTCACATTTTAGATTTTGAAGCAACTGACGATGTTGTTGTTAATAGAGGAAGATATTATTTTAATATACCATCAGCTAAAATGCTAAGTAAGTATTATATACTAGTTTTTAGCCCTTTCAGCCACTGTGTTGAGTTATGCCTTTCAAATTGTAATACCTCAAGGATTCAGGGATTTATCAATGTTATATTGTATGAGCAGCACACATTGTTCTTAAGGCAGTATGGTTTTTTTATATAGGGGAGACCAAGCAAAGCAGTAAAGTAAAAAAAAAATGAGGACTTTGATTTTCTCAAAAGACAATGTCGAAAGAAAATCAATAGGAGAATAGCTAATGGCTCAAAAAAATTTTAGACTCTAAAAGAGATTATGAAATATTAAGCACTAAATATCCTTTTAAAATAAAAAATATTTAACATTACTATCCTTCCATATCTAACATATGGAAGTGAGACCTGGTCTTTCACAGCTAAACACAAAGAGCAAGGGTCAGCAAAAGTTAATTGTAAAGACAAATTAAAAAACTCAGTAATATGCAGCAGAACAAATGTGTTTGACATCTTAAAATGTATTGAACATTTAAAATGGGGCTAGACAAGTGATATGCTGCATAGCCCCTTGGATAAATGGAGCAGGAGGATCACCATATGGTATCCAAGGGGATGCACAAAGAAGGACATCCTCTCAGGAGGTGGGAGGATAAGATTTGACAAACTCTGAGACCATACTGGATGAGAGCATCATATAGAGAGCATTAGAGGCAGCGAGACAAGGGATATAATATAGAAAAAAAGAATATAAGGAGAAATATTATTGCTTTAATTAAATTTAATTTTGCAAAGAAACTGTACCTTGTTTGGCTAATAAAAGACTTTATTATTATAACATAACCTTTTTAGTGTATTAAAATAAAAATTATACAATAGTAAATAGAATGATTCCATTAAGTCTGCTAGTACTATGATCTTAGGCTTGTATTTATAATCGAATCTCAAGTGTGAGATCGAACTTGAGATGCCATTTCATTCATAAATTACATATGAAAATGGCATTTCAAGTTCAATCTCAGACTTAAGACCTATTTATAAATACGGGCCTAAGTGCTGGTTTATTTGTTTTCCTGGCTGTATTATTTTCCTCATCAATTAACTATTGTATATTTTAAGAAGCTTTTTATAGATACAATAACAGGATATTGTTAAGAGCAGTATTTGTATAGAATTAAATACTGGCGCCAATGTAATCTAGAAATATTTGAATGTATGATGGTTGTAGGTTTAATATGTTGGAAAAAAAATTGCGATGTTTTGTTTTTCTTTTGTATTGATAGCCTTATATTAGATGATAGATACCGTTAATGCAAAATATAACTTTTCTCATTTTGTTATATTTAAGCAACAGTCAACAAATCAAGTTTTTTTTAATAAGATACACTCTGTAAAAAAGTGACTTTTATATACTGATTGATGGCAAACACAAATATTTTTTTTTAATTGAACCTGTAGTTTTTGAGATTAGTGGGTTCAACCAAACAAACTAACTTTATAAATATTATTATAGATTGACTCCTTATTATTACATTATAACATTTGCAGGTCCAACCATAAGCGAAACGGAATGGAAACCATTTGTTTATATAGAAATTTTGACTAGTTCTATGAAACTACACATAGTGCCGCCACCACAACACTTAAAAATAACAGCTTTTCAAATAGAAATCATGAAAGAGTGTAACAAAGGGACTCAATGCGAGGAAATAATTAAAAGTACAAGTTTAAAACTAAAAAATGCCACTCAGGAAGTAACTTTTGACTACAGTCTGTTGATAAAGGCTGGGTCATATTATTTCGTGGTGACACCCATACATGCCAAGTGTAAAAGTGCTTTAGTGGAGTGCCAGTCGGTTGAAAGCCCTAGAATTGTTATTATTGGTAAGTATTTTTTTTTTTTTATTATATTACCTAAGGTACAATGCGGCCGCATCGAAGTTAGACTTTCTGAACTTTTACACATTGTAGATTTGGATGGAAAATATTCGAAAGTAAAAAAATCCTAAAATCAAATCGGCACCTATCATAGGCAGAAATTCGTTAATTTTAAAATTATATTCTAAAGTGTGACTAAGATACTGTTATTCTTCTTTCTGCAATACATTCTTTTGTTGTAAATAAATTCATACTTTACATATTTTTTAAATTGGATTAAAAGTTTATGAGATTAACACGATTAATCCAACAAACTCTTTAGATATAATGATAAGTACATTACAATCTTACTTATCCAGCAGTTTGTTAATCTTACTTATCTAATAATATGGAACAAGATTTTTAATAAATTACTATAGGTAGCACAACACAACATACCTCAATTAAAGTTTACTTTAAAACGTAGTTAAATCATAATAAGATATATGACATTTATGAAAAACCTTTAGATCATTATCATAATCTTTTTTATGAAATGCTTTATTAGACTATACAATTCAATAAATCAAACATTATAATCGTAATATAACGTAGAGTTAAAACACTCCGTTCCCCACGCACAGAATAATTTTTCGAAACATTGTGTGTTGAGTGGCGGAATTCAACACCGCGCTTTGTCTTGTAACCAGAGCGAAGAAGTTAAAATTAATTTTCTCGATTCGCAACTGTCGGGCTTACGATCAGACGCTTGCGCCATGAAGGCCTCTAAGAAAAGTAATAAATTGATATATTTTCCAGGCAGCGATACAGGAACATTAAATATATGTATAGCAAGTGTAAGTGCGTTGGTAGTAGCCACTCTATTTGCATACTACGTTGTACTTCGCGCTGTACGCAGGTATTGGTGCAAGGATTATGGGCTGGGTGAGTATTTATGTTGTTTTTTTTTATAGATTCCGATTTTTTAAATTCAAAACTACTAAGACTTTACAGATTCGTTTTACAGTTTGTATTCTTTTTTCATCTTATGTAGTTGTATTTTTTTTATAAAAACAAACATCTTAACCTACGTATTCAAGTTTAGAAGTAGATTTTTATTTGTTTCCTTTCGGTTTTACATTTTAAGCAATTTTTATAGGTTCTAGGAATATCACTTTATTGTGTTATCTTTTTAGTATTTTACATAACTTAATGATTTAATGGTTTTTCTTTTTATATTTATAATGTGCTGCATAGAATATGAAAAATAATTTTTAAAAATTAAATTTGAAAATGTGTCAATATTGTGCTTTGGCAATGTTACTTAATGCCAAAGCTCAATATTACACAAAGCTGTAATATATTTTCTGCTCTACAAAAAAAAAATACTAAAGATAAAAAAATTGTTACAGAAGTGCCACCACCTACTAAAGTCCTAGTAATATATTCACCAGCGAATCGTCTCCACGCTGAATGCGTATCCTCATTTGTTACTTATCTAAGATCCGAATACGGTTTCGACGTTATGTACGACGATGACATTTCTAAAACTAATCATGGCGACCCCTACGTTTGGGCTGGAGAAGCGTTAGAGTTCGCTTCACACGTTATATACGTTGTTGGTCCCGCTGAGAATACTAATTTATATAACAATATATATGATAAACCCATAATAGCTCATAAGGATGTCGATAAATTGTTATTGTCATTGTTAAAACAAACCCGTGTCTCCCGTTGCCCTAAAGATATTATGAATGTTTTCTTCGAATATTCCAACGGGCCGGTCCCAATTGAAACTAGGCATGATAAAGTGTTCTTCCTATTAAAAGATTGGCAGAAACTTATTGCGCATTTGTCTAAGAATTTGCTACCGAAAAAGCAAATAATGCGTACGGAGAAAGGTAGATGTTTCTTAGACGATCTGTCTAGGGCCAAAAAGGTTTTGAATAACCGCCATGATGATGTTATAGTTAGGTGTGAGAAGAATGTTCTGGAAAAGAAAGTGTTGTTGTAAATTTTGGGTCCTTTTTGATTTCAATTAAATGTTGAAAATTTGCAATTTGAAATATGTTTGCAAATTGGAACACAGAGAGTTAATCTATTTTGAAAAAATAGCGCTGTAGATTTTCTAATGGACCGGTTCTTATTGAAATTAGACATAATAAAGTATTTTTCGTAGTAAGGGGTTGTCGAAAAAGAAGATAACTCATACGGAAACAGGTAGATTCCTTTTTAGATAATCTTTCTAAAGAATGTTCTGGAAAAGAAAGTGTTATTGTAAGTTTTGGCCGTTTTGAATTGGTAAAATTTATGAGAAGAAGTGAACGTAAAATATATTAGTGATATATATACATGATGGAAAAATATGTAAGAAATGTCTTAAATATTTGTTGTAAATTTTGTAACATTTTGATTAAATTCAATGCTTTTGTCGCCATATTGGAAATTTATGATTGGAAAGATTACTAAAAAAATATTACTATAAAAATAAAATGATTACTGTCTTGTTTTTCGTATGTTTTTTTGTTTTTAAATGTTAATTGATTAAATTTATTATTATTACTTAACGCTAAAGTTCAATATAACACAAAATAATATTGAGCTGAATATCTTGTGTTGCCATTTTGAAAAGTTTCAACTCCGTCTTATCGCGGTCAGTAATTTTATTTCTAAGGAGTTAGTTCTATAAATATGAAAATTACATAATATTTGTCTTTTATGTTATATTAAAACACCGAGATTTATTTTCTAGGCATTAATAGATAATATGCATTGCTACATAGATGCAAAATAAAATTATATTATAAAGATACGGGGTATATAAAGCTGGGCTGTGCAATTAGAGCGAATTGTAAAAAAAAAATGAAAACAGAAAGATTCTATAGTTATGTATAATGACAGAGATTGTAGCGTTATTTGATGTTTTAAGTCACTTAGGTTCGTTTAATATATTATAGATATTTTCTTTAGGAAAGCTTAGGTATTTAAATTACACGTAGAAGTATATAAAATGGATGGTTTTTTAAATTTTAAAGTTTCAACTTTACGTATCCCTAATGTATCCCAAGTTATTAATAGATTTAGTTATATATGTTCGATTAATTAATATATTAATATAATCTGTATTCTAATAAGTCACAATTTATTTTTGGGGAGTCCCCCATTATATTAAAAGTTAAAGAAAGGCTGACTTAAGCCAAATGTATGGCGGTAGCATTTAAATAATGCCTGGAGAGGATATACAGACCCATATGTGCGTTTTATTATGTAATAATATTATTATAAACAAATTGATATATTTTAATTATTATGAGTAGTTATAAATTAGTGGTGGTTAAAGAATTATGTTATAAAATTTAATTATTATAATAAATATTGTAATATTGGTAATTGAATATTTTTGTGGTTAATATATATACATATCCATGTTGTACCCAGTTGTGTAGTTTTATACAGCATGTGTAAAAATGAATGGGACAAATATATTAAAATTGCTAATTTTCTTTCGTATATATTGATATTTTTTTACTAAATCTTTCTAGAGCATGTGAAATTTTTTAGTCGCAGTATCTGTTATTATTAAAAATTAAATTATTATTTATTTTTGAAAAAAAAAAAAAAAATTATATATATTGATTCTCCATATCCCATCGCATTTTTTCACATACCGTATTCTGTATCTGTAGATAGATATGTGTCATCTTGTGTAGAATTATTATATTAATTTAGTAATAGCCATACGAAGCTCTTTATTCATTTTCTTTAAATAAAATATATCACTAAATGAAATTGAAGAATGTCAAATTGATTACACACATATATATGGTGCTACCAAAGTGTAATCGATTTCTTAAACTATTAGTCACTTATTCAGCAGTCATATTTTTTTTTATATTATCCCAATTAATAATTATTTAATAGTAGCGCTCAGTAGTGTGAATTAGCTTAGAACTGATATTAAACTGGAACAAATAAATTTATAATATGTTTATTTAATGTCAGTTAGTCATTTGATTGATATCTTCTGATTTAATGAGGCAGTCGTGGCGCAGCGGCACAGCGTCTTATGTTATGCTAAAAAAAACAATTTTATTTGTATTGCATTCTATGAAATCACTTTGCGTTTTATAAAATCTCTTAAGGCTTAAGTCCTCACATTTTTATATTTCCTTAAAAAAAGCACACTTATATCACACTTATAATACTTCAATTTAATCAAAACGTGTAACTCTTATGAACAAAATTGTTGTAGAAATATGTACGATATTGTTATTTTTTTTAATTATGATTGGTTAAAAGTTAAATATTAATTTAAAAATACGTTTTAAAAAGTATATTTAAAACAATTATATTGTTTTTTTTTTTTCATTTTAACAACTTGTAATGAATACCTGAATAACTGAATAATTGAATAGTACCTGATGAAACCTGATTTAATTTTTTTTTCAACTTTTAATCTTTTTGGTCAGTCTAATATATACATATTTAATATCTATTTATTATTGTTATATTTTTATGTTTGTTAAGTCGATACTATTATATAATAATCTTATTATCATAATATATTAAATCATGTAAAATGATTCGATAATCGATTATAGTCGCTTTTCTTATATTCAATTCTTGCACTTTCTCTTTTACTCTAAAATATAAAGCCTACATGTTAAGAATTAAAAAAAAAACAAGTATTCATTATGAAAAATTGTTAAATTTAAAAGTTTAATATTTTTATTAAAAACGTTTGTCGATATGATAAAAAAAGTTTTATATTTTTCTTATATTTAGAATCTTCTGTCTGAGTAATGTCAAGAATATATATATTTTTTTGTGTCTGTTCCCGATAAATATTTGTCTTCGGATTAACTTAATTGAACAATCGAAATATCAATATCACTTCATGCCTTTATCGATAACACATATCCTTAAAACATATTCTTGTAGTTAAATCATAATTTAAAATAATTATATAGAATAATTTTCTTTACTTTAAAACGAATCGGTGTATTCATTTAGTGTGCCATATTGATCGTATGGAATTATGAATAAAATTCTATATAGATATATATGAATTTATAAATAAATAAACGTTGTTCCACCGCTTCATTTGTGACTGAAAAATTTTTCCACGTTAACTATTTTATATGTATTTACGACTATTTAGCATTTCTAATCTGGATGTTGTGCCATTAATGTCATTTTTATATTATAGTCCGACAAACAGTTTATGAAGGTTGTGACGTGTGAAGGTACAAGTCAGCGTGTACAGTCGCGTGCATAACTTTTATATATAGGGGGTTTAGTCTTATATCCAGCAAGGCACGTATATTATGGATGTGGCATTTTGTCAGCGTCAGTGAAAGTCTTGACATTCTAATTGCAAAAATACTTTTTTTTACAGTAGATAGTAAAAACTGCCGTAGATGAGATGTGAATATTTGAAAATAGTACTGGAATACAGTTTTATCGGTTCAGCGTACTTACAAGGGAATTTATCATTGCACCAATAGATAGACATACTTGAAGTAATCATTATCACGAAAACCATTTTATTTTTTCAAAAAATAAAAGGCCTGCACTGACGCCGACGATTTCGAATCTGGATAAGGATAGACGATCACTTTCGGTTAATTTCAGTTACGAATATTAGATTATTGAGAAATTTTGTTGTTATTAGAACCGGTTTTTGATGTTTGTTTCTAACATGAGTTGATCATAATATCGCTAGTGTATCGACTGTGACTTCACAAGTGTCATATAGAGTCCGCCCATATTCGAAATTATCGGAATGTTTGTTTTTTCAGAAACGGTTTTTATAACATCTCTGCAATGTGGCGTAGTAAATGATACTTACTATCGTGCTCGACTGTACCTTAGTTTCGGCTCGCGCAAGAGTGCGATGCCTCGTCGCGTCGTCCTATGAAAATATCTAAAGTACGCGTTCTTCACCGGTGTCTGCGTCTATCTTGGAAAAATCCAAATTTTTTGTCGGTCTATATAATAATTATTATTATATTTATATAATTAAATATAAAATGAAGCGGTATGTCTGTCCATCTTTGTTCTCGTTGATCTCAATTCCAAGCTTAGTGGGGAGTGGAAGCTTGGTGTGAACGTGTTCTATCGTTATACAGGACTTTTAAGCTCAATATATTATACTTTGTGATGTATTTTTGTAAATAAAACTGTCTTAAATAATGTTTGTTTTATTTTTTCCCTTAAGGTATGTACTGATTTATTTTCATTTTGTATAATATATTTTAGATAGATAGGATAGGTGACTGCAAACGCGACAGGTTGTGGGCTCGATTCCAATTCGAGGAAATGAAATATATTTTCAAAACAAAAAAAAACATATTAAAGCTAAAAAGGTTTTGTTTTTTTTAGTTTATAATTTCAAAGTTTTTAGTGTATAATTTCAAACAGGATGTTTATAAAAGAGAAATAAAATTCAAATTCATGATCATTGGTTTATTTATCACCCATAGATAATTCATATAATTATTACATTCAAATAAAGTTTCGGAATGTCATACTAATGTTACAAGCATTTTAAATTAAATGAAAAAAATCACACAATATTTATACATTACCATTTAAAAAAATATTTGTAAGTAATTTATAAAAATAATAACAAAACAAATTAAATCTATATTACTCTAAGTAATGTTAAATATAATAGAAAGCTCTGTTAATATCAAATGTATAGATAAAGGAAGTTTTTTTAAATGTCAAAACACAAAATAAGCGGCCGTCGTGGTGTACAGGCACATGCGTGCGATGGTTGTGGGTTTGATTTCCAGTAGATGGAAAGAAATTTTAACATTTTCATTTCCTCGCTGTGGTAACGGAGCAAAACGTGGCGTTAACTTCCACCACTCAACACGCAATACCTCCAGAATTGGCGGAAAATGGGAAACAGTAGTATGTTAATGGGAATGAAGTGTCTTAACACTAAGTTCCCAGGGTCTATTCTATCTAATCTTTTCCTTTTTTCTATTATCACATAGTCAAAATGCAGAATCCGGAAATACTGACGTAAAATATTATTTCAATCATTGTTTTAATTAATATCTAGTAAATGATAAAGCAAAACACCTTCACATTATATTACTAGGTAAATTTAATCTACAATTATAATGTAATAATTATTATTTAGTTTAGAAAAAAAGAACAAAATATATAAATTTCCAACTTTAGCTATATCCTTCTATACATAAATTAAAAGCACAACACAAAAAATTAGAAATAAGAAAAACAAAAAAATATTAATAATGGAAGAAATTAGGTTATTTCAAAATACATGGATACTACAATATTTATTAATTGATAGGTACATACATACAGTTTTTATACAGCAGCAGAAAATAAATCACTTATTACTTCGTTTATTCGCCGAAATTTGAGACACTACGTGTTGAGTGGCGGAACTTAACGTCGCGCATTTCATAAAAGAGCGGAGAAATGAAAATAATGAATCTCCCCCGAGTGGTGATCGAACCGTTGAGTTAACAATATTTTTTTATTTCTTTGATTATTTATTACACGTAGAATCTCATATACATCCATTAAAACTTAAATACAAATATTTTTTAATAGTTTTAAAACTTGACACTACACAACAAAGGCAAATTAATAATGGAAGAGAGATTGTAGTAAAAATACCTTATTTTTACTTAAAAAGCTAAAGTTATTTTGAACCACTAGCAGGGTTTAAAGAAAAAGTAAAATTGTATAGCCACATTCACGAAGAAGACTATTGGGAATCTTATATTACGCAAAAGATTTTGGTTGGCCTTAAGTATTAATATTCCTAAAATTAAGTAGTCTACTTTTAAAGAGAACGGAAGGTAAATCAAAAATATTTTTCCAATGCAATTTGAACCGATTACTATCGCAATTACATTACATTTTACTACTGTATTATTGAAATCACATACAAAAAAAAGATAATGACAAGTAAACGATAATATTTCTTATCATTTGTTCGTTATGTTCAAAGATTGTTAAATCTAGCATTAAATGAGTCGTGATAATGACATAACTATTGAAGGTCAAATTAAATGATTTGTTTTATTTCTTGTGTTACTTTGAATAATAATTTTAATGCGAAACATATGAATTGTTTTACATAAATAAATATTTCTAAATATAAAAATATAAAATTAGAGTAACACGTAAGTGAAGTTATTGATTTACAAATATTTGTCCTGAGCGGGAATCGAACCTATGGTCTTTCATTTAGCAATCAGATTTACTAACTGCTAGAACGAACTTTAAACAGAATGTAGTAAGGTCGACGAATCGTGGCCGCCCTGAAGTTAAGCTTTCTATACTTCTGCGCATTGTACACTCGAGAATATGAAAATAATTAAACATAAGTAATGTCATAAATCAAATCTGCGCATCCATCTACAGCTAACTTCATGGTGGCCACGACTCGTTTACCGTTACTCAAATGTTTCGCAAAATTAACTAATGTCTTTAAACAAAATAAAATTAAAAATATTTTTTGTAAACTTTAATTATTTTAACAAAATCGAATTACAATAAAAAATAACAAAAACACAATTCAATTCGTAATGTTAGGAACATAAAATATAAAAAAAAAACAATATTAAAGGCAAGTAAACATGATTTAATCAAAATCCAATTTCGTTGGTGTCCATTTTGTACGGGGCGTTGATATTCACGTTCTGAAATTAAAGATATTATTATATAAGAAATATATTTTATAAAAGTATTACAATTAGGAGCTAAAATTGAAACGTTAATAGCTACTCTTTTCAATGTTGACTTTACAATTTTGTCGTTTAATATACAATCGTAGCCATCCTGTATAAAAAAAAAGTATAATAAGCGGTTAAATACTCTAAATTATAATATTTTTTTATTATATTTTTTTAAGAATCACAATTTATTATAAAGAGTAACAAAAAGTAGAATTTATCAAACATTATATTTATTAAAAAAAATAGTTTATTTATAAAACAATGCAACCTTTCTGTACTCTTGCATGAAATAAATCCTTTGATCTTTTAATTTGCCTGTAAGAAATTGCTTTTAGCGATAAGGCCGCCATTGCACATTTGTATCTTTTAATTACTGTTATGAACTGTATGTTTTACTATTATTTGTGCAATAAAGTATTATTATTATGACTTATTTAAAAAACGTACAAAATTTCCTAAGTGTGGATTAACACTTTAAAAAATGTTCAAAATATTTAATAAATAGTATTCTCTCTTGCCAGACGATAATTCTTATAAAAATTTCAACGCTTAGTGGTCAGAGCGCCTGGTCGGTTTCCAGGAGGCGCGGGTTCGAGTCCCGCTACTTTAAAATTTTTATACGTTTTCTAAATAAGTATTTTTCTTTCCTAAATGTAGATTAACACTTAAATAATGTTTAAAATATTATATAATATTATTATTAAATATTATATTTTTTAACAACAACAATTCAGTTCCAAGTGAAGAAATTTTGTAAATAACGCATTACATATGGCACAAATCACATTGACAACAACAAAATGAGTAACTGCCACTGTTTTTCTTAACCTAACAAAAAAATATATGTAACAGATTAGTCAATTTTCGTTAAATTAAGACATCTTTACTTAAGGGGCACAAAAAAAAATGATTTCATTTCAAAAATATACAAGTATACTCGTATATGGTAGGTTGTTTCAGAGGGAGTTCAGAGGGAGCCTGTGATCAGACACTCCGCTCCCCACTTACCGCCGAATTCTGGAGGCATTGCTTGTTGGCGGCACTCAATGCCGCCCTTTGCCCTTTGCCTGAGCGAATAAATTTAAATATTGAATTTCCTCGAGTGGGAACCGAACTCGTAATATTCACATTATAGTAAATTTAAATATACCCATTATGAAATAATTACTGAGATGTTTTACGTAAGATTACTCAAGATAAGAATAAATATCTTTATTAAAAAAAGACAGTTGTTTTAAAACGATGCTTGAGACAATGAACAATGGCGTCATGACGACATATTTAAATTATTTACATTTAAACGATCGTAAGAAAGGTTGCTTGAGAAAGAAACGTTTTAAGGTAGAAAGGCACAAAGTGTTACTGTACAAGCGATTGGTTGTTGGTTCGACGATCCACACTCGAGAAAATGAAATATTTATTTAAATTTATATTCCCGTTTCTTCGCTGGTGTCGAGGCAGAGCGCGGCGTTGAGGTCCGCTACTCACCACGCAATGCCTTCAGAATTCGGCGAAAAATGGAGACGGGAGTATTTAAACAGAAATATTAGGTTCCCTCTGCCTACCTGTGTGCGGAATACAACGTTGATTTGTTAATTTTATAAAAAAAAAATTATTACATTAGATGACTAATCATCTATTAATCTAAATTAATAAGTAATTAATTTATTATTAATACAAACATATTTTACTAACGTTTATTACCTGTTATATTACGATTGTCAAGGAAGGGTTATGATTTTCGGGCGTATCTCCTATGTATGTAATATTCTTTATTACCTCACATCTCCAGAACCGCTGAACAGATTTACATAATTGGTATATTGTTAGATTCGTCTTAATACCCCAAATGTTTTTGACTAGAATTCTCAAACCCCATCTTTAAACGCATTGGGTGGTCTAAAACGCCATCTTAGAGCCCAACAATATCCCAAAATCCTAAACTCTCTCTGGGCCCAATAATACCCCGAAATTCCAAAGTAATAATAGGTGAGTCTACCAGACAAAATCCCATGACATTTTTGAGGTTTGGGGTTTTGGGCTATTGTTACAATTTTTGGACACTTACATAATTTCCAAGCTGCTATCACTATTCTTTGTCGCCTGTTCCCCTTCACTCGAGTTAGAGCCTCCCGACTCCGACCTCTGACTTCTGCTTCTCTCCCTATGTTTCTTCTTATCTTCTACCACTTCCGTGGAGGACGCCTCTTCGGACTGTCTCTGCCATGCCGGTATCGATGGCGGTTCGGTACGTGTTTTTAGTGCGGGGAACTGATTTCTAGTAAAAAGAAAAATATTTTTTTATATAGAGTCCATTGTGTAGTGGCAGCGTCTGATTGTAAACGCCATGGTTGTAGGTTCGATTTCCGCCCGAGAGATCAATTATTTAACTTTCTCGCTTTGGTAAGTAGTTAGGTACCGCTACTTAACACAATTTGTCCCAAATACGGACGGAGAGCGGAGAATGGTGTATTTTACTTACTTATTGTAAATAAAATACACCATTCACTCACATACAATGCTTCCAGACTTCGGCGGAAAATGGGGAACGGAGTGTCTAAACATAAAGTACCCTTTACCTTTGCTACTGTATGCGGGATAAAGCGTGAAGCTAAAAAAATACGCTATGCAACGTTACACAATTAAAACGAAATAGATTATATAAACAGTTAGATCGTCTTTAAACTGCATATAACTTTTTGCATGATATATTTACCTATATGGTCAATTAAACAATTAATGATGTTTATAATTTCTCTCCTAAGAATTTTGCTTGAAAGTTAAAATTAAAAACTGTATTTACTAAAATTAAATTTGATTAACAAAAGTCATATAACAAGAACCCGAGAACTGCCGGTCATCACAGTTGTATTACATACAGCATAGAATTTAAACGTACAATTAAACATGTATTTGCTGTAACTTAGAATCGAAGCCGTAACCGCCGTAAAAAAAGTAGTGCCATAACTAGAAAACATTGCTTAAAATATATTATATTCGTTTGAGTTGTAGAACTCTAGCTTTTATCTACCTGCGATTTTGCCCTCTTGGTCAAATAAAAATAACTAACAACTAAATGACTGAAGTAACCCTGACCGCAGACCGTTAATGGTTTCCGTGTAATCCACTGTGGATTACATGGAAATCATTATCGTTATATAATATAGCTTATAAACTTCCTCGAAAAATTAACTGTCCAATATATATCCAGAATTTTTTTTCAATTCAAACCAGTAGTTCCCAAGTTTAGCGCGATCAACCAAACAAACTCTTCAACTTTATAATATTAATACAGAAGTATAACATGTAGATATATGTATGAACATTATTTAATCTAAAATACCACTCACCTATTAAGCAATATGCCTTTGACGGAAGCAATATCTGCCTTCAAATTGTCCAATTCCGATCTAAATGTGTTCCTTTTCAAAGATGTTTGGACATCGCCCCTCAGTGAACTGATACTGGCGTTCATTACATCTAAGGACTTTCGTAATTCTTC
>JAATLQ010037043.1:0-46647 GCA_013421005.1 Heliconius erato x Heliconius himera | reverse complement strand
ATTATTTATTACTAACCTAGTATGCTGTGTATATACTAAAAATATGTATTTGTTTTGTTTTAGGTGAAGGCTGTACTTTAACTGGATCTCTTTTTTTTACATGTATTCTATAATTATGTATAGTTATCTTTTTTTTTACCGGTCAATTTCCTTCGTGTGTTTTCCATACAACGTGACATTGGCGAAATGAATTGTGCTCAACTGGCACGCTCGAAACGCCATTAATTAAGAAATCAATCTAGATTATATTTCTATAGTGGTAGCATTTATGAAAAATGTTTGAAACTCACGAACTCATGAGTATTGTCTGTTATTCAGTCACAAATATATTTTTTATTTTTTTTAGTATACATATGTTCATATTGATTGCATATCCATTTCTTAGGCACGCCATACATCTCAAACTGCTGGACGATTTTCAATATATTATGAATCAACATAAATTTCTAAACAAGCGTCTGAAAACCAAAGAACGCGAGTCGGGTTCACCCACGGAGGATTCCGTAAAAAATTAGAGGTCTTGAGCTCTTTCTGAAACTGAAGCTTAGCTTAGCTAGAGCCCTTTCATCTGTTATCTCAATTGAACTAGCGGTTGTAATACCAAATTTTGTCCCCCTTTTAATGCTTAATTATTTTTTAGGATTTAGCGACAAATGTATAGTTTTCAGATTTTTTCCTGAACTAATACTACCTGTAGATAGATATTAGTTGCCAAAGGGGAATGTCTATTCTTGGTACAGATTTTTCTCTTGCATTAAAATAAAATAATATTATAATTATTTCCTTATTTTTTTACAGCGTTTCG
Source organism: Heliconius erato x Heliconius himera (assembly GCA_013421005.1). Taxonomy (NCBI): domain Eukaryota; kingdom Metazoa; phylum Arthropoda; class Insecta; order Lepidoptera; family Nymphalidae; genus Heliconius; species Heliconius erato x Heliconius himera. The sequence goes on along the minus strand of JAATLQ010037043.1, from coordinate 45,842 downwards.
TCGATCAGAATGTGTGTTTTGCATGGGAGATTACAATTAACACAAAATATTAAAAATTATATTGATTTTTCTTCTTAAAATTAAAATGGCGCTATTTAGTAAGTTAGTGTTGTAGCTTAACAAATAAGAGGAGCCTACGTTCTACGCTCTCTAAGTAACGAAAGCGTTTTAATACACAAATTAAACGTTATAGTGGTGTATAAATTGATGTGTACATCGTATCCGGGATGCAAGCGCCATCTACCGGCACTCGATGGCGTTGGTGAATTACGCGCCGTCGAGTTGACGAGTCGTTTTAGAAGTTGGTTAGTCTTTGCTAGGTTCGCGGCGCGTGCGTTCGACACTGAACCATTCCACGTTTTACGTTTCTATCTAGCTGTACGATCTGTGAACGATACTGCGCTGCACATACTTACTGTGCTGTGAAATTATTTGCTTGGTTTTTCGAACTATTTTCTTTATCCAACATTATCCACCTGCAAAGCCCACTGTATAAAGATAATGTATGCTAACAATCATATTTATATATTGTTCTGAGAAAACAATGGCGGAGTTAAATTCCACAAGAATTAACAACAGAGTGTCAAATCAATATTTTTTTATTTCCTTTACCTGGAAAATAATCGAAACCCATATATAAAAGTATAAATTTATATAGTATATAAAATAGCGAACGAACTTTAGGTTACGTTAGATAGCTTTAAGTAGCAAACTTCGGAACAGGTAATTGTAACGACACGAGTTATCTTGATTGAATAAGATAATAGATAAACTAGACTTTCTTTATAGTTTTGTTTTTGTTGCTGTGATACAAAAATTATAAAGACAAAATAAGTAGTGATAAAACACTGTGATTTGTGAACAATTAATTTATATTTGTAGTGCTGTCTATCAAAGGGTCTAAGGTCTAAATGTATTCGCTATGATTATAGAATATGAATAATTATCAGGTTTATTGCTCTGGTAATAAAATGATACGTGACGTTGAGTTCCACCAAACAAAATTTAACACTTCCCTCAACAGGTTTCCACTGTCAACCCCATTATATGTGGGTTTACAGCATGAACCTAAAAAAATCCAAAAGAGAAATTCGCCTATGACCTCTCAGTGTCTTGGGACAACAAATTATTTGTCATCCTCTGGTCAACATTTTAAATTCGGGCGAATAGTGAAGAAAGTAGTAAGTTACTTAACTAACAATGTTGATTTTATTGTCAGATCTTCAACATAACCTGCCGAGCCTGAGGTAGTTTTACGTTCATTCTACAATTCAAAACGTGTTAGCAAAAAAAAATTAAGTTTTTAAATTATATGGATTCAAACCATATAATTTAAAAACTTAATTTTTTTATGGAACAGACAAGGGAAACGAGCGTTCGGGTTACCTGATGGTAAGTGACCACCGCCGCCCACGACTCCTTGCAACACCAGATGAGCTATAGGTACGTTGGCGCCCTTAAGGTGGAGATAGACAGGCTTTTTAAAGGTGTTATATCATATCGACCTGGAAACGCTGCCGCATGTAGGCCATTCCACAGTTCCGTGGCGCGTGTAAGGAAGTTCCTAAGAAACCGCACAGGAATGGAATGCCACGTATCCAGGTGCTGTGGATGATATTTAAGCTTGTGACTTACTCTGCGTTTAAAAAATTCGGCGGCAGGTAACAGGTCAAACAGTTCTTCAAAATACTTGCCATGATAAATACGGTAGAAAACGCACAGCGAGGAGACGTCTCTACGCAAAAACAAAGTGTCAAGCCTTGTACAGATTATTGGGTCCCCAATGATTCAAACGGCTCTACATTATATGCGATCAAATGGTTTAAGCTGATACTGGGGTGCACCAGCCCAGAGATGGGAACTGTGCTCCATATGAGGCCGAACCTTATATAAAGTAGTAGTAGTAGTAAGAATGGTTTTTCTTTATCTTATTATATGTGGGACAAAGCATAATTCCAAGAAAAACAATAAAAAAATACAAACAATTTAACTTTAATTATTTATCCTCCAATACGATATCCTTACAAAAAAACTGAACAAGAAGGAAGTAAAAAAAGGTACCAAAGGAAAACAACAAACAAAAATTGTATTTTACTTTCAAATCCCGAGTCCATAATCTTCTATAATCTACAAAAAAAACGGAAATCTTTTTAAATCGACGGCAAAAAATATTTATAATACAAATTTCCAGCGGCGCTGCGGACAAATCGACAATTGTGTTCATTCCAAGTGTCATTTAAATAGAATGAAGGGAGTAAATATTTTTATTACATTTGATTCGATGTTGAGTTTCGCCATTCAACAATATGTTTGCAATACCTTGAATTCATTAAGAAAGCGAAGATCGAAGTGTCTTAGCACTAAGTTCCATCTGCTTTCTTCAAGATAGAGATTATTTGATTTGACATTAAAATAAACGTATTATGAACTACCCAACGCCATGCCAGCCAGGAATAAAACATATAATACAGCCAGGAAACCTTTTTTTAACATGAATATTCGTCCGAGTATGAAAATGATGCAAAATTCGACATGGAACCTCCATCCAGTAAGTTAATATTTTTAAATTCCGACAAAAACGGCAATTTATGTTTTATAGTTCAATAAAAGAAGATGCAACTACCAATCAGTTTTATACAGAAAAAATTAAATATGACCTCAAGGAAATAGGATCGATAGAAGAAATTATAGGCTATGATAACTTAAGTTGTCAAGTTCATGGATGTTCAGCATTAACTTCCTAATATCGTACACTTAGTGAACTCCATATTTTAAGCAATTACCTATAGAAATGATAAATTTTTGTGTTTCATCACATGACATTTGAAGAGAACATTGGGGCTATTGTGATAAACTAGATGGTGACGAGTTAGTTACTCAATAGAACAAATTATTTCCATTTTCCGATTATGGTAAGTTCCACCACATAGCATGTAAAGAATCAAAATCAAATGCTACAAATATTTTATACGTTGTAATATCATACGATGAATACACCTTCAATATAAGATTATATTTACTGCTCAAAGGAAATATCAACACGTGATGCATTTTTATGACAAATCCCCATAGAGTAAAGTATTATATTGGTTACGTGAGCAACGAGATTTATGAGGAATAGATGCTAACATTATAAAGATATGATTTGATTTTTGTATGTTTGTTTGTAAAAAATGAGTTTATTAGTAATCGTCCAGTCGTGGCGCAGCGGCACAAAGTGTGACTGTAAAACCGACCACTTAACACGCAATGCCTCCAGAATTCGGCAGAAAGTGGGGAACGGAGTATCTTACACTAGGTTCCCTCTGCCTACCCTGCTGTGTGCGGAATACAGCGTGAAACTGATTTTTAATTTTATTTTTTAATTTTACATTACTAACATACTCATCAAATACTATAATTTTCAATATACTCATTTTTCAACTATTTAGGTTGGATTCAAAAAAAAAACAAAAGACCGACGAGGTATAACGACACAGCGTATAATATATTATGTACGTAAATATTTACAATATTAGTACAAAGAAAATATATCCAAAAACAAAAAAAAACCCAATTATTTTGATACATCAATGAGTTGAGAGTAAATATTTTTGTTTATTTCACATGTAGAGGTATTTCGCTCGACGCTGATGCTGACGGCCAATTAACGTATCTGACTGATCTACGGTTATTATTGTACTACGGTTTACGCTTGCTTAAATATGAAATGAAGTCGTCTGAAATATTGTTATATCATTAGCTTTTTTTTTTATATTTGCAAATGGTTTTTTTTCGCATTTTTGTTGGATAAATGGAATAAGCAAAAATAACCTATTGTTAGAGACATTAGCGTATATATAATACGAGGAGATTTTTTATGTAAACGGTCATATTATTATTTTTTAAGAAAATGTGAAAATACGATTTTTTCAAGAAATAAAGGGACCGTAGATCTGAGTATATTGTTCGAATTTCAAATCGATATATCTAAGCGTTCCTGAGATAAAGGCTCTTGATAGACAGACAGTCAGACAAACAGACGGACGGACAACAATGTGATCTTATAAAGGCTCCTTTTTTCTTAGGTACGGAACCCTAAAAATGTATAATATATTATATTATGTATTAAAAATTACAAAAGGAAATCCAAATAAATACGTTACACTGCACTCTCTATTTGCACTTTGCTCAGAATTATATATTACAGAAGTTAGAAAAATATTATTTCCGTTATAAATTCTATTCAATCGCGGCTACCGACTAATGGATTTAAAAGCTTAAGTGAATATTTCTTGTATTAGTTTAAAGTATGGGCGCAGTGAGGCAATGTCTGACTGTAAATACGATGGTTGTGGGTTCGAATTATACGTAAAAAGATTGTTTTGTTATTTTACTTAATCCATAAATAGCGGAAAAAGAAAAGAAACTTAAAAAATTAAATTAGCTTCACGCTGTATCCCGCACACAGCAGGGTAGGCAGAGGGAACATAGTGTTAAGACGCTCCGTTCCCCACTTTCTGCCGAATTCTGGAGGCATTGCGTGTTGAGTGGCAGAACTCAACGCCGCGCTTAACCTCGACACCAGAGCGAAGAAATGGAAATATAAATTTAAGTAAATATTTCATCTCCTCGAGTGGGGATCGAACCCACAACCAGTCGGTTTTGCAGTCACATCTAGTGCCGCTGCGCCACGACCGGCCTCAAAAGAAACTTAGTGTCAGAAAAGAGTATTTCCGCCTGATTTCGTTGTTGTTGCGGAATTGAACAGTGTACTTTAACTTACCATCTTTTGAGAAATAATAAATAATTGACCTTCCAAAGAAAAGATTAAATAGAAAGTTGTAAAATTACTAAAATAGTTTTTATTTCCCCTCTTTAAAGGCGTAAGATGTAAGATTACATTTATTATGTTATTAGATTCGATATGAGCTACAGTGCCTGTAGTCAAACTTTCTTTGAATGTGCCATGTGTCATAACATAACCCTTGATTGTTCCCATTTTACTGTATATACTATTCTCAGTCTAGCCATAAATATTATTGCAATTAAAAATAAACTACACATTACTTTTGAATTTGGAATCGGTAATTTTTATACGTTTGTTCATTAAAATTCCTTATTTTTGAAGTTGTGATTGCGATACATAAAGTAGGTATGGAGCCAAATACAATTTTTAAAATCCTCCATACGCCTGGTACTAGCCAAATATTTTTGTACGCCTCCTCTGTTTGTGACAGAAAAAGATCGGGCCGTCCACGTAGTGTTTGTAAGAAAAAGGCGATCAAAACAATAAGCAGATTTAGAAGATTTTATCACGGGAGATGAACATAACACCTAGAACCATATCGCGTAATTTAAAAGATCACCTAGAACCTTGCCTTTATGAAACGCACTGGTCATTTCTTAACTCAGAAAAGGTCACAGATTTTACACTTGAGCAATATTTTAACAAACAAAATCACCGTATTTATGATTAAAGCCCCAAAGAAGCTTCTCAATTCGTCACACTAGTCAATCGGCACTGTGTATTTAGGTACCATTCTTGAAAAGATAGTTAAGCAACTTAACAACATCAATAACAACTTCAATAACCAAAAAGAACAAAATAAAAGAATACTAATTCTATATTTCCTCGCTCTGGGTATGAAACAAAGCGCAGCGTTAAATTCAACCCATTCAACACGTGTTCCTAAAATTAGCGAAAAATGGGTAACATAATGTCTTAACACTACACTCTGCCTTTCCTGCTGTATGCAGGTTACAGCGTAAAACTATAAAAAAAATCTTAGATGAGTACCAAATCCAAAACTAAAGCGTACTATCAATAACTGCGCAACTACGCTACTAAAAAAAAAAAATAAATTAGCTTCACGCTGTATCCTGCACACAGCAGGGTAGTCAGAGGGAACCTAGTGTTAAGACACTCCGTTCCCCACTTTCTGCCGAATTCTGGAGGCATTGCGTGTTGAGTGGCAGTACTCAACGCCGCGCTTAACCTCGACACCAGAGCGAAGAAATGGAAATATAAAACTACGCTACTACCATCTCAAATAATATTTAAAGCATTCAATTAATCGCTTAATGAATAACTAATTCGTTCTTGAGAGGCTATAAAGGTCAAACGTCAATACATTTCAAACTTAACTAATAACGTACACTTAAGTGGGGAAAATTTAAAATTTCACTTTAATTAAAAAAATGTGATTTTACGCTTTTACCAGCATAGCAGTGTAGTCAAGGGAACCTGATGTCTAATAACTATCCCCATAACTATTCTCATTGTATACGCGACGGTTGTAGGTTCGGTTTCCACTAGGGCCAATAAATTATTTTCATATCCTCACTTTGGTAACGAGGCCAGTCGTAGGGGCACAAAGTGTGACTGTAAAATCGATTGGTTGTGGGTTCGATCCCCACTCGAGGAAATAAAATTATTATTTCCATTTACATTTTCATTTCTTCGCTCTGGTGTCGAGGCAAAGCGCGGCGTTGAGTTCCGCAAAACACCACGTAATGCCTCCAGAACTCTTTGGAAAGTAGAGAATAGAGTGTCTTAATACTAGGTTCCCTGGTTTCCCTGCTGACCCTGCTGTGTGCGGAATTCAGCGTGAAGCTGATTTATTTTATTTATTGTTACTCTGATAACAAGACGAAGGCGTTTAGTTCCGCTATTTAACACACAATATTTCGAGTGCGTATGAACGATCAACACACTTGGTCCTCTCTATCTATCCCGCATATAGAAGTTATGCGGGATAGATAGACTGAGAAACTAAAGGTGGTAAGTTTGAAATAGTGTGTCGGAAGCAAGGAAATGAAAATTATCTTGAAATAATAATAAAAAAAATAATCAATTCCCCTAATTGGGAATCGAACCTATAACTGTCACATTTATGTACAGTCCAGTAACTGCGAGCACTGAATGATTTGACGTCATCATGACGCAGATTCAAAATGCCTGCCTGTTAGTTGTAGGTTCAATACCCATAAAAAAATGTATAGCTAACATCATTACGCATCGAGACAGCTTCTAACTGTAAACTTGATGGTTGCACGTTCAATCCCCGCTCAAGATAATAATTATGTTAAAGTAATTTTCATTTTGCAGTTTCTAGTATACAAAGTGCAGTGCAGAGTTTCACTACTCAATACGCAATGCCTTGAAAATTGAGCGGAGAGTGGAGAACGTCTTATCTTAACACTAGGATCATTCAGCCCAATGTTCTATGTGCGTATGAAATTAAATAATATATTTCTCACTTTCTATTCACCATAATGACGAAATCATCGTATGTCATATCCCAAAAACTATTGAATCTTTTCAAACTAATTGAACCTCTAGAAAAACATGCATTAACTCCTAAACTCATCTCGATATTGATAGCAATCAATATTGTAACGTTTAAAATAATTCGTCCAATAAATCAACGAGATAAGACCCGTAAGCCTGTAATTTGTCGGAGCTAGTCGGGCGTATAGAATGTATCTATATATAGAGGAAAAACACTATGTTAATATATAGAGTAGCCTTCATGCACGGTTTTTCTCATATAGATCTTCTTAAATTTCTTTTAAAAAATCAGCTTCACGCTGTATCCCGCAGGGCACGCGCGCAGGGCCCGCGCACACTGCAGGGTAGGCAGAGGGAACCTAGTGTGTTAAGACACTCCGTTCCCCACTTTCTGCCGAATTCTGGAGGCATTGCGTGTTGAGTGGCAGAACTCAACGCCGTGCTTGTCCTCGACACCAGAGCGAAAAAATGGAAATATAAATTTAAGTAAATATTTCATCTCCTCGAGTGGGGATCGAACCTACAATCAGTCGGTTTTACAGTTACACCTTGTGCCCCTGCGCCATGACTGGCCTCAAATTCTTTTAATTATCATAAAAAAGTAAATGAAATTGTCTTATTCGCTTCACACTCTATGCCGCAAACAGCAAGGAAGGCAAAACGAAAGCTAGTGTTAAGACACTCCGTCCCTAAGTTTCTGTTAAATATTTTGAGACATTGGGTAGCGAAGTTCAAGCTGCGCCTTTTTCTAATTGCCAGTGCGAATCGAACCCACAACTATCGTCTCTACAGTCGTAGTGCCACTCTGGCACTCCACAACGGCCTCCAACTTAAGTGATATTATTTATTATTTATTACATGTCGCGATGCTACAGCACAGCACAAAACACTGTAATGTCAATGGGTGATCGTAACTGCAGTTACGATCCCCAGTCGGAGTCATGAATTATTTTCATTTCCAACATCCAATGTATCTAAGTGTGTCAAAAATAAAGGAGTGTCTTAACACTAAAATCTAAATTCTATCTGCCTTCTCTGCATATAGTTATGCAGGACAAAAAATAAAATAAAAATTATACACGTACTACAAACGTAATTCTCATTGTACAAATATCAGTTACTATTGATTTATCAACAGCTACTGTTGTTAAAAAATTAACTACATTATTTTTGTTCCTATACAGTTAAAAAATATTTTAATTAAAAATGTATAACAGTTTATTGGCTCTCGCGATTATTACATATTATTAATTCAAGGCCATCATTACGCAGCGCTACACAGTCTAACTGTAAACGCGACGGTTGTGGGTTCGATTCCTACTCGGGGAAATTAATACCTTTCTTTCCCTCGCTTAATGCAGAAAAAAAATACTATACCACTTTTTAGCGCTAACCTTTTGAACATTTATGAATTAAAAAAAGATAACTTGTTAAGATTTAATAATAAATAAACTTAAGGCCCAGAAAATAAGAAGAATATCGCTAGTAGGATATAAAAAAAAGTAATTTCGAAGACTCGCCTTGACTTAGTGTCATAAAATTGGGAAGCTTTATTACCTGACCCTAAAGGTGTTTTAGGGTCGTCTTCTAAAGCCATGTAGGTATGAATTACGTATATGTATTTGGTCATTTAGGCTCCTTAAAGAGATCAAATATATCCGCCGTTTTACTAATAATATTATTTTCCTAGTGCCTACTCTTAACCCGCCGTGTAGTGTCCGTAGTTCCATCGCTCAACTTGCAATATCTCAAATTCGGGCGAAAAGTAGAGAACCTGCGTGAATCGGCGTGTTCCAAAATGTGTAAAAAATCTGAAACTGATATTTTACTTTTACTGTATTAAAATAATAGTATTAAATTTAAAAAACTATGATATAAATAACTAAAATAGAATAGTAATTCAAGTAAATAGTTGTAGAAGTCGAAAGCACTAGTTACAAGGTAACACAAAAGCGGCGACACTTCCGTCCGGTACGAGAACGTGAAACAGTATCCAGCAAATACCGTAATTGAGATGTGCATCTGGAGAACTGTGCTTAAATTAGAGAATTCTAGTATAAATTAGTACTATAGAGTAAAATACAACATTATATATATATAAATATATAGAGTATGGTATGGTGTGGTTCTTTGATTATGGCGTTCCGAGCATGCCAAATATATAGAGTTATCAGTAATTATTTTAGACGTCCACAGAATGTCACATGTTTTTGATTCTTTTTTATCCCAACAATGGTAAAAAATATATACGTCTTGGAATGCTTTTAGCAAACGCGTGGCATATCATATCTATACCGAGGCACTGGTTATTGAATAAGTACCCGTCCGGAACTCATCAGTTTTGGGCCGTCTCAAAAGCTGCACTTGGCAACTTTATTCAGCCTTTCCTTCTGCTATTACACACAGGAAAAGACACCTTGATCCATACAGCGAAAGAGAAAGCCGATCTTCTGGGCGCTATCTGTGCCTTGATCTCGACTATGGATGGCAAAGGAACGCCGCCGACAATCCCATGGTTCCAGAGCTCAATTCTCGAAGTTAAATCTCGCCAAAAAGCTGTTAGGCGAGCTCTGTATTATTTGAACATCTCTTCCATAGTGCTTGGTTCATGTGCTCCTGAGCTAATACTGGTGCTAACGCGTTTGTTTCGGCACTCGTATTTAGTCGGCGTAGTCCTAGACTCGTGGAAGAACTCTCTTATCCATCCGATTCCGAAGAAAAGTGACGATTACCATCTAACTAACCACAGGCCTATCGCTGTCACCTCTCTGCTTTCAAAAGTCATGGAAAGCATCATAAATAGCCAACTCTTAGTTTATCTGCAAGATCACCAACTGATCATTGAGCGCCATGGTTTCTCAAGCAGTAATCGCGGTCCTTACAAAACTTTCAGAGAATTTATGCAAATGGATCGCCAGCAGACGATAGCAAAGTGGACGCTGGTTACTCCGGTCGTGTAGATCTTTCAGTCTTTCGTTAGGCCTACCTGCAGCGGTGTTTCCAGATCGATACGAGAAGCCTTCAAAAAATGCATCTACCTCCACCTTAAAGGCAGGCAAGGCAGAGATAACTAACCATCAGATGATAAGTACGCTCGTTTGCCGTATGCTGTAAAAATAAAGAAAGATATTCATGAAAAAAGTGACTGGTAAGAGAGGCAGGGGGTGGAGGAGTCGATGATACTGGAGGAACGTCACATTAAAAGCATGAGGACCCTTCGAAGGGAATGTGTAAAAGTCGATGACAGTGGACAATGTGAAAGAGGTAAGCAAAGACTGTAGTTTGGTGCTCCGTTTTGTTTGTTGCTCCTGCTAGAAATAGAAAAATTGTAATTGTACTTTAAATTTGGAATGTACATTTCAACTTGTTTCCATCAGATAATCATATAACGGCTCTCTCTCAATTTAACCAAACGTACCTATATATTCATATCGAAATATAGAAATTACGGGTTGATTTGCGAAACTCAACGCCGCAATTCACTACAAGTAAAGAGGACGATTGTTAATATTTTTATTTCTTTTATTTATGAGTTAAATAGTTTAACCTCATTTCATTATCTATACGAGTACATATATGTATAATTGAAGTGTCTGTCTGTGATTGCAAAGTAACCGTGTCCTCCCAAGTGCATATAATTATTTACACGACAACAAAACGCAAACAAACAATTTAAAAAATACATGTCAGTATGTGTTTCTCGCGGGATCGGGATTTACGCAGCAAAAACCGCACTTGTCCTGCGCACCTATCGCCTACTTTAATATAGTTATAGCCGATAAGTGCGCACGACTACGACTTCGACTTACATAGATAAGTATGAAATAACTAAACATATTTTTTTGTAACTAAATAAAATTCCAAAAGGTTTTTTATAACGATTGTTAAGTGATAATCATACTACAAAAATATAATTTTTCCTAAAAATACTTAAATAATATTGAAATAAATCCTGCTATAAAACTACCTATCTGCACTTATCTCGTACGTATTTTTTAACCTTCATGCTGTACTCCACACATAGCAGGGTAGGCAGAGTGAACCTAAGATCCTAGTGTTAAGACACAGTTCCCATTAAAACACCCGATTCTGGAGGCAAACGTGTTGAATAGTGGAACTCAATACCGCGTTTTGCCTCGTTACCAGAGCGAAAAAATGAAAATATTAATAATATCTCGAAAGAGAATCGAACCCACAACCAGTCGCGTTTTCAGACGCACGCTTGTGCCTCTGTGACGCTACGCTACGTCTACGGTAATGATTGTACAAAGTGGAGTAGGTTGAGTAAGAAGGCAGATCCTGTCAATAGCCGGGATTAATGCCAGGAAGAAGGAAGGCTTGTACCTCTGTGACTGGCTACTAATAAAGTAATTAACTTAAATAAAATTTTCATTATTCTGAGTAAAAAACGAACCTACAACGATCACCATTATAGTCACACAAACCATTGCGGTAGGGCTGCCACAAAATAATTTTGATAAAATTATTATTTCATATTCATTGTGTTTTACATAAAGAAACTTCATGAAAAATCGAACGTGCTACCTACGTTATAAAAAGAATTACACTTAATTTAACCACTGAGAACCCACTGTATTGTGTGGATAAAAGGATGCGAGAGAGACGTGCGTGATCAACTGTTATTGTACTACAATCATGAGTTTCTTCCTAATAAGCCATAAATAGGTTAGAGCCATTAAAATGTTTGACAGATACGTAATATGCTTTGTAGTAGTAAATAATAATTCTAGACGCCTGTTTTGTATTGATGAAGAAAATAAAGTATTTTTCCTGTTTTCTGTTAAGTGTTCATATTAAAATTAAAAATTAAATTAGCTTCACGCTGTATCCCGCACACAGCAGGGTAGGCAGAGGGAACCTAGTGTTAAGACACTCCGTTCCCAAGTGTTCATATTTTTTGCTAAAATAGGATTTATGGAGTGGAATGAGAGGTGGTTGACCTTTGAAGACACGATATCAATGACAATGGAGGAAGCTCACAAGAAATCATGGGGAACCCCTGGAAAACATGTATGGGAATGTTAATGACATACCGAGACGTATGAGGTACGCAGGAGCCGTAACGTTTGGTACTCCGTTCTCTTTAATTGTCCAGCAAGAGACAAGGTTTGAACCTAATAAAAACATGTTATTTTTCAGATTAAATTGATAACTAGAGAGTTCGAGTTGTGGCCAATTTTCTACTTTTTTTTTCGAGCGTTCGGGTCACCTGATGGTGACTACCGCCGCCCAAAGCCCCGTGCAACACCAGAGGAGCTACAGGGGCGTTGCCGGCCTTTAAGGTGGATTGGGCGCCGGAGCCCGGCATTACCTGATGCGAAACGCAGTGGCATAAAGCCACTACTTAACGCCGGTTTTAAATGCCGGGGGTGGTAATGATCCGGTCGAGGCTGCCCATGCGTGTTGCCATTGCTGGCGACGTGACTCTACCACACGTAATTTAGTCGCCTCTTACGACACCACCAGTACCAGGATGATCCTATTCTAGGCCGGGATCACACGGCACGAAACTACTAATCGAAAAACAAAGTTTGTTTTCCTCGCTCTGAAAACAAGACAGAACGCGGAGTTGAGTTTCGCAATTTAGCATGCCACGGAGTGACTCAACACTAGGTTCCATCTACCTACCTTACTGTATGCGGAGTACAGAGTGAAGCTAGAAAATACATCAATTGGATGTCATAGTCACCAGGTAGTTTCATTTTTAACCGTCTCTCCCATAGATGGCTAAAAGAGCAAAAGTTTGTCGAGCGCTCTAAAGGAAATTACATTTCAAAGTCAGAATTAGAACGTTTTAAAGACTTTGTACAGATATTTTATTACTGTATACAAAAATATATTTTCACACTGTAACCCGCATAAAGCTGCGCAGGGAGAGAGGACCTAGTGCCAAGATACTCCGTCCTCCGCTTTCCGTATGAATTCAAGACACTGCATGTTAAAAGGCGGAACACATAATTTTATTACCACTATTTTATTAAAAAAAAGTATGTAATAAAATCTAAGAAACTTAATTTAACTCACTTGCTATAACTGTTTTATAACTAAACTAGGCAGTAATACGTAGCACAGGTTACAATAATATGGTATCATCGAACTGGTCTGATGATGGAGCCAGGACGTGAATAGTAGAATTATTAATAGGTTACGAGTTTAGGCTCATATAATTTATAGCTCCGAGCACATTCTATAGAAGATACTTACAACGTGCACGATAAAGCGTGATTTTTTTTACCTATAAAATTTTGTTGAAACAAAAAACTTTCAGCCAAAAATACGGTAGGTGGAAAGTTGAAATTTACCAAGTTCATTGAGAAGTGTATGAGAGCACTAATGGATAGTCCCAAAATTAAAACATGAAAGGGAATAAAACGGGATTTTACGCGTTTAAGTTCATGAAAATATAGTGTTTGAATATCTTAAGCGGGCATCAAACCTACAAGCATTGTGTACACTTAGATATTTGTAAACTACGCCAGTGTCACTTAAAAAAACTTCCTTTTGGAAAATCGACATACGTTGAAGATATATTCTGCGACGGATGGAATTGAGTTTCAATTCAGTGTAAAGTATGTCACATCGACTTAATGTGAAAACGAATAAAAGAGAAAACTAACATCATCATCACTATTCAGGACTAACTTTCTTACCAAAATGGTGGTAAAGTTCATGTAAGTGGCGCAGTGAAACAGCGTCTGATTAAACGAGTTGTAGGATCGATGTCTAAGCGGATGAATGATTATATTTATTTATTTTTTTACTTCCCCGCTCTAGTAGGTGTATGTCAGGGTAAATGGTATAAAGTATCAAAATACACCACATATTAACACATTTAATTCCCATTTAGACACTTCCGGTTCTCAATTTCCGCCGTGCTCGTGCCTCGTTACCAGAGCGAGGAAAGGAATATATAAAATATTTAATTTCCTAGAGTAGGAATTGAACCCACAAACTGTCGCGTTTAAAGTCGTATGCTTGTACTCCTGTACCACGACTAGCCTCTAGAATATTTATTCGTAATTTGCTAACTATATATAGATTTGTACAATAAATAGTTTATAGAAGCATAACTTAGCAAACTATGCTTGAAGTTCCGGCTAACTTCCAGTTAACTTCTTGTTAATTATTCCAATTATTTCCTTAGAGATTTAACGTTCTCACACACTGGTTCCTTTAATGGATTTTTTTTTACTTAAGCAACATAAAACTTGAAGAATACCGCGTTCAACATAAGGTTAATTTATAATAAACAGTAGGTACGAATTGAAAAAATATTTTTTTCCATTTATCAAGGAAGGAAGGACTATACTACATCGCATTATTCGTTTCTATAGTCTATGGTTCATGTTTCATACGCTATTCTTAGTTATTTTAGTTTCACTACAGGAGTGAAGCCGTAGGTTAAAACTAGTTATTTGATATTACCAAAACTTATCATAGAACCAGCTGCAATTTTATTTGCGTGAACTTTAACGAATGGAAATGAAAAATTCCATCTTTGTCCGTTCCCGTAGGAATTTCCTGAAATCCTCTGTACAGTCCCTACATGTCAAATTTAAACTTTTCTAAGTCCAATAATTTCGTTTGCGCGTTGTCTATCACTCACTTAGTGATGAGAGAGTTTAAGACGGTAACTTCAGGCTGTATCCCGCACTGTAGCAGGTTAGGTAGAGGGACCTGGTAAACTAGTATTAAGACACTCCGTTTCCATTTAAACACTTCCGTTCCCCACTTTCCACCGATTCAGGAAGTATGGCGGATTTGTGCGGTTGGCGGTTACCAGAGCGAGGAAATGAAAATATCAAATATTATATTTCATCAAGTGGGAATCGAATCCACAACCTGTACTGTCCATATTCAAATATATATAAGACATATGTATTATATATAGATTTAAACCTCTGATTTTGTATTTACTACATTACTCTAAAATACCTTAAGGTACTGAATTTGAATTGGAGATACTAATACAAAAAAAAAGCTTCTTTCTCTACTTTTACACTCATTTAAGAAATTTCCTCGAGCGATAATCGAAATGAATACATTCACGTATATATGTATGTACACATCCCAACCACTAAACTAACACTACCATTATTCCCAGAATACCAAACATTTTCGTATTTGTTTAGCCATGAATAGTGTGTGATGTAATTTAAGCCTAATTTATACGTAGTATTTGCATAAGTTGCATTAAAATCTGCACATGAATGAGTTCTCTATGTACACTGTTTAAATTAGTGCCCAGTATTTAAGCTATGTCGCAGTGGAACAGAGTAGGACTGTAAGTACGACTGTTGTGGGTTCGATTCCAATTCGGAGGAGTGAATTATTTTAATTTATTTGCTCTGGAAACAAGACAAAGCCGACGTTGAGTTCCGCCTCTCAACGTGCAATTTCTTGAAGATTGGGTGGTGCGTTGAGAAGGAAGTGACTTAAGTCGAAAAAGATTGCCCTTGCCTAGCCAGGAAGAACCGAGACGCTGCTTTTTTATATAAATATTTATAATTGATACATCTATACTAATAATTTAACTGCCTGTCACCTAATGATTGTGGATTCAATCTCCATGCGAAGATAATATATTACATAATTTTTTAAAACAAATATATATTTTTTAAATACTTCTTCAAAGAGGGAAAAAAACTATACACCTACATTTTTGTATACCAATTATTCATTATTTTTTATTATTATAACAATTAATAAAATGACATTAAAATTTGAACTAGCTAACACTACAGATCTTTCGGAAGCTACTAATATAAAAAATACTGGCGCTATACCAAATGTATGTCAAAATAAACTTTTACTATATCACAGAACCTAAGCTGCTGTAACTCGATCGTTGAAAAAGAGCATTCGGTTTTAATACGAGCTTTTATTATGCGCATAAAAATAAATGTACATTTTAAGTCCTTTCTTTTTTTAACTGTGCGCTGTATCCCGCGTAGCAAACAGCGGGAACCTAGTATTGAGACACTCCATTCTCCACTTTTCATCAAATTTAAAGGCTATAAGTACTTCGTGACAGACAGACAGAACTCAACGTCGCCATTTTTCTTGTTGCAAGAGAGAAGAAATGAAAACAATTCATTCCTCGAATGAGAATCGAACCCACAACGCTGCCGCTCTTTAGTACTTCTTTGTATATTTACAAAATGCTTACTACTGTTTTAGCAAATCTACAAATAAGTATTGAGTTGCAGAAAGTTACATTTTATTATTAGTAGCATTTTATTTATTCTAAAATTTAAATATAAATATATAAAAACTCTCTAAAATAAGATATTTTAATAAATTTATTTTTTTTCCCTAGTAAATACACAATAATATCTGATCTGCACCTAATTCGTACATAAAATACTTACCTCATATTTGCTGATGAAAATTAATGATGAAAAATCGTTATAATTTTATGATATTTTCTATATTTCAACGGATCCTTTCGTCAGAAAAAAAATAAATAAATCTCCAAGACAAAGTTACATATTCTTAACTTTTATCTTTAATCTACACAATAAAGAATTTATACACGAAAAACATTTTTTTTCTCTTTAGAATAGTATATAATTATATTCCACTCAACGTAAAATATCTTTAGAATAGAAGAGAATGGAGTGTTTTTACATTAAATTCTCTCTGTTTATCTAATTGTTTTAAACGGGACGTGTGACATTATAAACTACATATTTTAGCAACAAATTCATACATGGCAGCTAAAATATTTTATATAGGTACATCAATATAGTCGTTATAGTATACACGTTTTACTATCGAAACGCTACTACTATAGTACTAGTATAGTCTAGTAGTAAATATACATTTTTATGGACTGGGATGGATGTACTTTGAAAGCATACGATAAATTATTTTATATTATGTCTTATTATTGGGATCATTTTGATAAGATCTATTGATTTTTGATGTATCATAATTAAAAAAAAGATGATATTTGTAGAGAATTTTCATAATAGTTTTCAAAATGTCAGAAAAATATTTTTCACAAATTTCATAACATCAAAATTTATAATTTTTGGAAAACTTTTGGGATAAAATTATACTTAGCAACGTATTATTCTTATTTTTTCAGAAAAAAATCAGCAGCACGAATTCATTTCATGAATTAAACAATACTCGCTCCGAGATCTATATAAAGAATAGCCTTTTCAGTGTTACATACATGAAACACTCATAATGTAAGCAATAAAAAATATTTCGATAATAATTTTTACTTGATTTAGCTCAGTATTCAATTGTTCAATCATTTTCATACAATAATATACAAAATATGCAAATTTTCCGAAAATTCTATCAAAAACAGCTGAGCTATAGGAAAAAGATGCTATACTCACGTGTTTACATCGTTTTTCGATAAAACACAAAAAGCACAAACACACAATTGAATGACACAATTCTATACACAGTATGGCACATGATTTTTCTTATAATATTATTAATATTTCTATATTATTATATATTATATTTGTTACGACGTCGATTGTTTTTAGAGCGCCGTGCACTCTCGACGGCGTCGCGGGAACTACTGACCAGACTGGAGTATAGGGATACCATTCTGGATCAAAATATAACCCTATGCAATACTAAAATACCTATTTTTTACTCAAAAAAGATCGAACATATGTTTAAGTGTCTCTTTATAAATAAATGCTATTAGTCTAAAATAGATCTCTATTCGGTTTCAAATGTTTTGCAATGGAAATGAAGTATGGTGTTTGTTGAGTTTGTTTTTTTAAATTTATGTCAAGAGTGTGAATGTACAATATGACGTTTCTTTTTTATTATTATTAAGTTAAAGTATAAATAGTATAGATGCTCGTGTAGAGTAGGAGTTAATACTATATTTTTTAATTTATGCGTTCATAGTTAAATGAATATATTTTAAAAATATTTAGAAATAAGTTACTATTGATATATTTAAAAAAATATACTAGTATTTAAAAATGTATAGTTTTTACAGAGAAAAATAGCAAAATAACAAAAGTATACATGTTTTCAAATATATATAATATTAATAAAAAAAGAACAACATTCAAAATAAAAAAAAAGAATCATTCCCAAATTAAATCCAAAACACAAAACCTGGCATCCCCACGCTGAGAAAATGGCGGGAAATAGCGCCTGCGTGGACCCACCCCGCGCGAAAACTTAGCGCCAATCGAAGTGATGCATTAGGCCTGCACTTAGCTCTCGCATTACTTAGTTTTTTGAAAAAAAAATACTAATATACCCATATTTAAGAAGAATATGTATGTATGTATATGTATCTAGTCTCTATTATGCGACACAAAGGACTATGCTGTCCGGGTCCATTTTATAAGCAAGTTAACACTTTTTTTTTAATATAACATTAAAAAAATTGAACGTAGCGGCATTTGAACCCGCGCCTATTTTATACTATACAAATGTAGAATAGCAGTTTTAAAATTATATTAAAAACAATTCATTCTTCTCAAGGAACTTTATAATATTTAAATAAACACACTTGCTTGGGAAAACGGAGTGTTGACGGAATTTAATGCTGGTTCCGTCTGCCTACCATCTACACCGTGGTACTAATTTTTTTCAAAACATCGCGTCCTGAGTGGTGGATCTGAACACTGCGCTTTGTCTTGTTACCAAAGCGAGGGAAATAAATCACTCCACCAAGTGAGAATTAAACCCACTACTAATATCATGCATGAAAATATTTTAAAATTTGATGAATTGTGTTGTGGGTTCGATGCCCGCTATATCGATGTCGCTCGGACTTTATATAAATAGTTTTAGACAAATTAACAAAGAGCGGCGTTGAGTTCCTCTATTTAACACTTAAGTACAAAAACAGGTAAGTTTACTAATGCCACAATGTTTAAGTTTAAATTAAATTATTATAGTTGAACCGTGCCTATTTAAATCATATTCTATTTTATGAATGTTATTAATTTCTATTCATAGTAAGCATGTGTAGGTGGATTTGATGATATTTATAATTAGTCCATGTATATTGTATATAATATGAGATATTCTTTACTATACCTCTGCAAACTACAGCTAAAAGCTGTATCCCATAGTCTCTGTATTCCATCCCTGGTTGGCAGAGGGAACTTAGTGATAAGTCACTCCGTTAAATACCGAATTATATAAATTACCAGTAGCACACACATTTAATTTCCTTGCACTGGTAGACGAACTCAACTTCGAATTAGCGCCAAAGCGGAGAATAGTGTCAACACTAATATAGTGTTGTAACACTAATGTTTACTTTTTTGTTGTCTGCATTATACACTCATATAGATATATGCCGAATATAGCGTGAATCTAAAACTGACTTTCTGACTGACTGACGATCGAAATAAATAACCAGAAATGAGTCGTGTCACGTGTATAGTGGTGGAACTCAACGCCGTAAATAATTTAAATATAACCATTCGGTTCGCTTTAAAAGCTTATACTGTAAAAGTGTCCACAAATATAACGCGCAAGAGTAAGCTCATTACTGTGTGTTTGACAAGTCATTTGGCTGTTATGTAATTGAGTTGTTGCAAAATGATACATTATTAGGTTATAAAGCAGAAACTATGAAATTTTACTCTATGTGGTAACAATGTGATAGATAGAGATACATTTCTTTTTTGTTGTCTGTATATTTGTGTTCTTTTACTCTTTTCTATAATTTTATTCACAATACAATGAGTTAGAAAAAATGTTATCTTGGTACTTCCCTACATTCCCTTACTTACTTACAAAGTTACATTTAAGTTTTCCATGTGACCATAAACGCGATGGTCATGGACTCGAGTCCTCCTCATGACAAAACATGGATTTGAGTTCCGTCACTCAACAAGCAATGTCTCAAAAATTACACGGGAAGAGGAAAACTGAATTTCTTCCCCCCTCTACCTCCCTTCCCTCTACCTTCCGTGCTATGCGAGAAAAAGCGTGAAGCTGATAAAATATTCTAACACATATTTTATACCTGATAACATCCAATAGTTGGCAAAACCCAATTGCAAAACATACAGCCTAAAATCTACCAAATTAGTACAAAACCAAGCTTTCAATATACGAGCTTTTTTGTTTCCTCCTAAATCTATATGTTCTAAGCTTTTAATCCCCGCCAATACTTGAATTTGGAATGTTCATCCAAATCATCTATTCATCGTCTACTTTTTTCAAAACTGAACGTCGATGTAATAACATGAAATTGAAAGGGACTGCCAATGTAACTGTACTATAAACGTGATGATTGTGGGTTCGATTCCTACTCGAGTGAATTAATTATTTTTATTTCTTTGCTTTGGTAACAAGACATAGCGCGTCGTTGAGTTACCGATCAAGACAAAATATCCCGATAACCGAGTGATGCATAGAAAATAGAATGTCTTAACAATAGGTTCCCTCTGCCTACTTTCTTTTATGTGGGATCTAGTGAGAAGCTAAATAAAAAACAAAATTATAACTAGGTCGTATAAGGTTTAATTTTGTTCTTCCTTTCTTTCTTTCTTTGGTTTCTAGCGTTCCAGGTCGTATAAGGTGGTCACATGTTCAAATTGGAATGACATGGATCTTTAAAGTATGTATAAGAGATACTCTCTTCCTTAGGATTCCTAGATTGAATTGTATTTAGTTCTAAGGCAGATTTAAATAACGGCCAAATATAAATATAATTCCCACGATTAAGAGTCGAAGCTAAAATTATCTCGTATATAATTAACCACTTCACAATATCGATAAACAATAATATTATTCCACTCTCCACTATCCTGCTATATTCAGGACATATAAAAAAGTACTTAAGGTTTTATTTCAGCTACAAACTGTATCCTGGACAGAGCCGGTCAAGCTGAGGGATCCTAGGTACCTACAATTGAGAGACTCCGTTCGCATTAAAAGGCCCACTTTCCACTGAATTCTAGAAATAAGACGTGTTGAGAGGCGGAACTCTACGCCGCGCTTTGCATTGTTACCAGAGCGAGAAAACAAAAATATTAAATATTTCATTTTCTCAAATGAAATTCGAAACCATAACCTGCGGCGTTTACAGTCGCAGGCTTGTGTTCTGTGCGATTGGTCTTTAGTAATAAAGTAATTTTATAAATAAGTTTTATTCATAAAACTGAGCAAACGAATGCTAAAGAAATTTTAAATTTTAATGTTAAAGCGAATCACACGGTGTACAGTCCAAGTTTGTAGAATTAACTAAAGCTTTTTATTGTTATAGGATCATTTTGTTGTGGATATTACTGTAACACTACAACAATGTTGAAAACTGTAGGATGAATATTATTAATTTAAAAATAAAACAAACTTCACGTTGTATTCCGCAAATATCATGATAATTAAACGGCTTCCATAACCACTCGGGGGAATAAATTGTTTTTATTTCCCCGTTCTGGTAACGAGACAAAACGCGGCGCTAAGTTTCATAGTAGTGAAGTTCTGACTTTTGTTCAAGACATTGCGTATTGAGTACAATACGCAATGTCTTGAACAAAAGTCAGAAAATGAGAAATGGAGTGTCCACCACTATCACTTAGGTTCGACTTAGGTTCCTTTTGCCTACCCTGCTATGGAACATTCAAATAACTAAAAAAATCTAACTTAACCATTTATGCAACATATTTTCTTTACCTACAATGTTTCTGAAACGCCACTCAAGATGACTAAAACACTGTGCAAATAAAACTTTTGGAATAATTAAATGCAATGTATGCCCCTACTATGTTGGACTTACAAAGTTTTAGCTTTAGTGCACAAGTTAAGTAACAAAATAGGTTGAATAAAGATAATATTATGACATAGGAAATTTTCAGTTTCACACTGTATTATAAGCTAGTGTCAGCTCATTCCACTCTCCACTTTTCTTTCCGCCTAATTTCTTTTTATAGCTTCACGCTGCACCCTGCATATAGCACAGAAGGCACAACCTAGTTTCAAGGCACCGTATTCCGCACTTTCCGACCAATTTTTCAAATATTGCGCCCCCCTCTAAATAAGCTAAAGACTAAAATACAGCTAAGAAATATAAAATAATTTATTAGATGTAAAAATAATTAGACAGATGCTGCTCCGCTGCGCCACAGCGGCAAATTAGAACACAACCTACAAAACACAGTAACTAACTCACCCCCCACCGGGGTTTTAAGTTACCTTTTTCATCCCTACCAACAAAATGAGAGTACTAACACCAAGACTAATATAACTCACTATCTACAACCCTATTATTCCGTTAAACACAACACTACTTATTATATTACCAAAGATCACCAATATAACATTTCGGATGTACCATGTTAGGAACAGCCGAATACCAATTAACTAGTTCCTGTTCTGCTATTATATTACGTGAATGTGTGTGCCGCCATTGTATGAAATATCTACTGTTATATTAATTTATAATCTAAGCTAACTTCAACATGTAGTCGATAGTTTATTAAGTTATTGATGAATTTGTAATTGGGATGATTTCTTGTGTTTTAATTATTAATTTTCACGATAAGTTCTCTTTTTCCACTCGTGAGAATTAATTGGTTAGTTCCTCCACTCAACATGCAATGTCATGGAAATTGGACGGTGCACGTACTGTGAGGTGTCTACACTAGTTTCCTATTGTCTGCTATATACAGGATATCGTGTTAAGCTAAAAAAATTTTTTTTGTGTAATTATTATAAAAGAAAAAATATTCTAACCGTTAAAAATCGAATCAACGACCATCACATAAAGACATTTTTCACCTGTTCTGCTGTGGAGTTATTTATTGAGAGCATTACGCTTCTAGCAACTTACTCGTATGTTGTTTGAAAATTTTACTATGTTTAGGTCCTGGCACCGACTTCAAACCTCTCAGTTGGTAGCACATGCTAATAATAGTATATATTATAATAACATTATAAAACTGTTAAAACCCTTAATAAAATTATGTCGAGAAGGATCCGAACGCTAAATAATCACCGATATAATAACCTCGTTTTGCCTCGTACCAGAACGAAGAAATGAAAATACTAAATATTTCATTTCTTCTCTGTCTTGTGCTCTGCGCCACACTACAGCCCTGGCTTGGTACAAGGCAAAGCGCGGCGTAGAGTTCCGTCAGTCAATACACCACCAGAATACGGCGACAAGTGGTGAACGGAGTGTCTTAGCACTAGATTCCCTCTGCCTACCCTAAAGCCGAAGCACCGAAGCTTAAAAAATATATAATTAAGTCTATTATAAAGTAAATAATTTATTAAACGACAATATACCTTGGAAATAACACGATAGCCTCCAGGCTGTATGAAATATTAAATAATTTAAAAAATTATTTAATAGTAAAAATAGGAAATGAGGTCATCTTGGCGCAGCGGACTGTAAAGGCGATGATTGTAGATTCGATTTCGACTCGGAGAAGTTTATTATTTTCATTTCCTTGCTATATATATTTATATATCTCGGCTAATTGGGCACATATTGGAAACGAAGTGTCTTAATATTACGTTCCCTCTGATTCCTCTTTTAATGGAAATTACAGTGTTAAGTTATTTTATTTTAGCTTTATTTAAGCTTTATTCCTAGCGGGATAGCCCGTAGGGACGTGCCGCCAAAAGCGGTCTCTGCACATCTTTTTCACCTCGTCCACTGTCATCAACCTCTTATTCTCTTATCTCATACATATGAAGAGGTTGATGACAGTGGACGGCCCTTCCGACTATATTTAACATGCTTCCTAGGTCAAAATAATAATTCTTAAAGAAAATAGTTCTGTTTAGTTTATTAATTTTTGAGAGTTTTTTATTTCTGAATTCTTAAACCGTTATCCTTAATCAATTATAAGTAATCGATAATCAATAAGCATGACCTACATATGTGATATCAGTAAGTTTTATCGTCACCTGATATAAAAAATAGTATAACCTATTTTATAAATTATTAAGCCAGTAAAGTACATAATAGTTATGTATGAAGAAACAACTTTATCTTAGGAAACTTGAATCAACATGTTAGCAAAGTCGATAATACAATGATGACAAGCTCTTAGATAAAATAAACACAAGTTGGCGCAGCACTCGCTCACCTCTGTCCAGATCAGATATAAACTTTGTCTAACTAAGACAGTGTATGTCGATTTAGTTAGATTATTCATATAAATATTTTGTTTCGACTCAATTTCTATGGAGATTTTTGTATTTATCTTAAAACGTAGGGATAACGGGGACTGTTAAAAGTAAACATAAATATTGAGTATTAAAACGGCCAAATGGTGTGGCGTGGACAGTATGTGTACATGAAACTCGGTCTCGTCTCGGGGAAAAGTCTCGGGGTCTAATTGACCCTATGTTTAATTTATTATTATTTTCCCGTTCAGTTCCCGTAGTGACAGCGTCCAGTACAATATGCACGAGATTTATGAACGTAATGTGAACACATTAGATCTAATTTAAACGGGAAAGAAACCTCCTTTACAATTTAAAATGAATATAAAACGAGACTAAAACCTAAAATTTTGCAACTACTACTTAACCAGTTTGAATATAATTTCTTCTCTCTTACTTTTTTTTAGCTTGACGTTGTTTTCTGCATAAAGTAGAATAGGCAGAGACAACATAGTGTTAATACACTGCGGGGATAGTAACAGTCCGCTCTATTTTCAATTGTGTGTGGAGTGGTGGAACATAGAGCCGCGCTCTATCTTGTTCCAAAACGAGGAAATATAACCTCTTGAGTGGGAATTGAACCCACAATCGCCACCTTTACAGTTAGATAATGTACATTTGCACCATAACGACTGAAATATTATTTCTTGACTTTTGAAATTTGTATACATTCACTGTATGAAAATTCACAAAAATTTAACATAAGAGGTAAGAGACTCTTCACAAAATTATAGTCGCTTTTAAACCATTTTTTAATACGTGAAGTCAAATTTAAATTTTAAAGTGTTTTCCTGTTGACGAAAGTACCAGACGATACAACTGAAGGTAGTAGTAGGTTTGATTTTCACTTAAGAGGATATCTTTGCTGATAAGGGTAAAAAAACTACAGCCACAAAGTCATAGCATCTCTTAATGAGCATAAAATTGGAATTATCTAGTTTTTTATTCATATTTAAAAAATAATAATGGTATCGAAAAATACCATTATTATTTTAAAATAAAAAATAATAAATAGCTCTTTTCAATATTATTATTACATTTTTACTAATACAGTATTTTTTTATTTGAGGCATTAGGTGCATGCTAGGTTAGTTAGTATTTTTAGAAAAGATACGTCTAAGTGTAACATACGAGTTCTAAGATCGATTGTAATTGAGTGTTAGTTGATTTTTGCTTTTAGAAAAATCTAATATTTTTACCGTGGTGTTGTGGGCGAACCCGGCTGCAAATGCAATGGTCGTGCTTTCGATTCGCTCTCGAGGTATTGATTGTTAAGCTTCACGCTTTATCCCGCATATAGCTGGATAGGCAAAGAAAAAATTTTGTTAAGTCAGTTCTTTACCAACTTTCCATCGAATTTAATTCAATGCTCGCTTTTTGACCAGGGCGTGAAATTGTAAATAATTCCCTCGAGTGGAAATCAAACCTATAACCGTCGCGTTTACCATCTCTATTGCTGCGTCACTATTACTCTTTAATAAATATTCTTTTTTAGCTTCCCGCACGAAAAGGGTAAGCAGAGGGAACCTGGGAACCTAGTGTTAAGATATTCCGTTACCATTATTATATTCCCCTGCCGAGTTCATGAGTGGTGGAATTTAAAGCCGCGCTTAGTCTAGTTACAGTAAAAAGGAAAATGTTAAATATTTCATTTCCTCGAGTGGGAATCGAATCCACAACCTCTTGCGTTTACAGTCGCACGCACAAGCTCCTACCACTGCTGGCCTCAATAATTATTCTTCAGTAATAGAATTTTAACTCCAAAATGTACAATATTTGAACATAATGACTCACAAATCGAACCTATAAACGGCGATTACAACTAAACAAATATTCCTAGAAAACCTATAGGGATCATTTTTCCTTTAAGAAAAATGCGGAGGTCGTATAGCAGCTACTTTATAGAATATGCGATTTGCTTTACTTTAGTGTAAATGTCAAGAAGTTTAACTTCAAGTCACTTCTATTCTATACTATACTAGGAAATTTAACAATTCTACAATTTTGAATAGAATATGCAATTCTCGAATAACTTTATATTATATCTTTTATACGAGTTTACCTGACAAGTGACAGACAGTAAAAAATTATGAATGTAAGTGCAAAATAAATTTTGTGACAGTATAAAATAACAAGGGAGATTGTTATCATTTCTCCACTTTGGTATAAAGCGCGGCGTTGAGTTCAGCTTCTCAATACGCAATGTCTCGAAAATTGTAAGGTGGATGGTGAGCGGATTATGTTAACATCAGGTTCCCATTGCTTACCGTGCTATAAATTTGCGGGATACAGCGTGAAGCTAAATTATTTGCCAATACTATAAATATGTTTTGTCAAGTTAATTTTCACGCTCGATTCACTTTCATTGAAGCTATTACGGCCCCCAAATGGCTACTAACATTTAAATATGCTATTCTGGACCACAAACAGTGTTAATGTGATAATTACCTACTAACTACTCTTGTACATGTAAGCTAAAATCAGAATATATTATATATTTAAATAAGCAGAGAAACTAGTGATATAATATTATTTTCTCTATTTTCTTCTCTTTTTTATGAACCTAAGTAAGGGTTGTGTTGCATTTTATTTTTTAGGTCCTTACATAAAAAATTGGTATATTGTCGTACTAGCCACTTTACTCACAAATTTCTCCTCTTTGGTTAGGAATTCCAAATTCAAATTTATATAGCTGTATTTGTGTTTCGTTAACCGTCATTAATTTGTTTTTTCTAACGCTTAAACGACACAATAATGGAGGGTTTTTAAATCAAATTATTACCTATGATGAAAAGTGAATTCTTTACGATAATCGAAAGAACTCATCGCAAAGGCTGGCAGGCCAGCTAAGTCTTGCCCTTCCTATTCACCAGCTCCGTCCGGTTCTTCTCAATAACTTTTTTTACCCTCATCAATTGCTGCCAGTAGAGGTCAGAAACGATAGTTTTACCCGGTGGCAAAGGCTCATAGTGGACTATTCCTTTCCAATCCCACATATCATCACCATGTTTCGAGTCAGGCCGGGCTTTGCCACGGTCTGTGGGGCTTGTCCATGCTTTGACCATGATCTTTTTCGCATGTTCTTATCGAAATGGTTCGGAATTGTTACGTTTTAATAAAGAATCGCAAATGAAAACACGTTGCATAAGGTTTCTGTCAGTGAGATCATGTGGTACCCAAATGTCAATTTTTTTCTTGCACCCAGACTTTCGTAAAAATTAAAAATTAAATCACCTTCACACCAGTCAACACGCAATGCCTCTAGAACTCGGCGGAAAGTGAGGAACAGAGTGTCTTACCACTAGATACGCCCATTAAACACTTAAAGGCTATGAGTGTGACCTAAAATAATATTATGTAACAGATCAACCAAAATACCTGTATGCAGACTCTACACTTTTTAGGTTCATGCTGTACCCATCCCGCACATACATAGCCGCGTAGGCAAAAGGAACCTGAGAACCTAGTCACTCTGTTTCCAATAAAGGCACTTCAGTTCTTCACTTTCCGACGAATTCTTGATGCATTGCGTGTTGCAACATTGCAACATCGCACTTTAACTCGTCACCAGGGTGAGAAAAATTAAAATATTAAATATTTAAATCCCTCAATTGGGCATCGAACCCACAATCATCGCGTTTGAAATATCACACATGTTCCCTTGCGCCACTACGGCCTCAATTTATGTATAATATATGTATATATGTTGAAATTTCACATAATATAACACATACATTTTAAATATATAAGAAAAGATCAACTCAAGCCAGCGTGAAATGGAAATATTGCACCGAGTCCATTTAAACTTAACCAACACTCGGGTAGTCATCGCGATACGACGTGACGTCGAGTGAGATTGCACACGAATTTATATACGTTTACGTTTCAATCTTACTATGTAATGTGAAAATTTTTGTATAATCTCTCTTAGATGAGATGTTTTTAAATTTAATTCTTGTAATCTCTTGAGGCTTGGCTGTGAACTTGCGGTTTGTGGGTTGGAATCCTACTTGGGGGACTGAATTATCCTCATTTCTTCGCTCTGGTAACATGAGAAATCGCGTAAATTGGGCTGTGTGTGGAGAACGAAGGGTCTAACCACATAATAAAAAGTGAGGCTAAAAAAAATTGCTCTTATAAGATGTAACTCCGAATTTGAATTACATGTATAAATAAAACAGTGTATTGACATTAGGTTCCTAGGAATTATTATACACAGTAGAAGTAATTATCTAGTTCTAAGCCTTATTTAAGTAGCAAAAGAAAAATAAATATAATAATCCCCTTAATGGGGAATCAAACCAACAGACACTCTTGAGTTGGTGACAGATCATGCACAGACGAAACAACAAGACTTTAAAAGTTGAAAATTGACATGTAGATAGGTTAGGGAGTGTAGGAGAGCATTGGGTGTAGAATTCTCAAAAAGCGGGAATTTCATTTTACGTCTTAAAGATCTCGCAAACAAAATTGCGGGTGACTATAGGAGTCATCACGCTGTATCCCGCACACATCAGGGTAGGCAGAGAGAACTTAATGATAAACTTTCCGCCGAACTCTGCAGGCAGAAAGAGAGAGAGAGAGGAAGAGCGAAAGAATGAAAATATAAATTTAAATAAATATTTCCTTATATCGAATGGGGATTCAACCCACAACCAATCGCATTTACAGTCACACACTTGTGTCTCTGCGCCACGACGGCCTCGGATTATATAATATTAAATGCCAATTTTAATATAAATAGATTCTATTTAAATTATAATAAATGAACCATCTATATATTTAACAGTTTCAAGTGTTCCACATCTGGCAATCATCAAATACGATATCCAAATACTAAATACTATAATACCCTTTGGCTATACGGTTTCTTACAAATCCTCTAAAGTAAATACTTTAATTTAACAATATAGCTACTTCTATACGGATGAAAATATGGAAAACATTGTAAAAAGAAGATTATAAAAAAAATTAAACTATATTTATATGACAAACTTAAAATAAAAGAAGTAGGAGAAAAATAATATTTTAGTTGCTTCAAAGCAAAGAAAAAAATAAATGAAATCAAAAACGCTTCACTCCAGTGTTAAGACACTCCGATACTCACTTTCCGCCGAATTTTGGAGGCACTGCGCGTTGAGTAGCAGAACTCAACGCCGCGCTTTGTCTCGATACCAGAGACGAGACGATTTAAATAAATATTTTATTTTCTCGAATGAAGATCGAATCCACAACTGTCGCGTTACAGTCACATCCTTTTGCCTCTGCGCCACGACGGCCTCAACTAAATGAAATATTTAATATTTATATAGGGTGTAAGCGTCAGCACTCCTTTTTCGGGAACAGCAGGATATATACGAGTATATTAGGATAACATATTTCAAACCCATACCTAAAGAAATTAATCAAGATACCTCAATAGTTTAGACGTAGGGTTTTTTTTTCATTTCACGATGTTTATCCATACCTGTATTTCGTGTGACGCAGATAATTTAAACACATACTACTACAATTCTTAGTACTTTGAGGCCGGTCGTGGCCCAGCGGCACGAGGTGTGACTGCAAAACCGAGCGGGTGTGGGTTCGATCCCCACTCGAGGAGATGAAATATTTACTTAAATTTATATTTCCATTTCTTCGCTCTGGTGTCGAGGTTAAGCGCGGCTTTGAGTTCTGCCACTCAACACGCAATGCCTCCAGAATTCAGCAGAAAGTGGGGAACGGAGTGTCTTAACACTAGGCTCCCTCTGCCTACCCTGCTTTGTGCGGGATACAGCGTAAAGCTAATTTATTTAAGTTTATTTATATACTACTACAAAAATACTACTAAAAGTTAGACAACTTTGAGTTTTGCCAACAGAACCTACGACTTGATTTCGGAATGAGATGTATGCAGCGGTTTCCCTTTGATAGGTTTATGCTGCGTGCGTCGTTTTAAACAAATGGCGTTTTAATTTACAACGATAATTTTATTATTTAGTTTGTTTGAAAAAATCAACTTTTCATTTTTGGGAAAAAAAATTGTATTAGTAGTTAAAACTGTGCGTAACAATTTAAAGCGGTGCTGACAAAACCACTCTGTATACAATACTATACTATTTATTAAGTATTTTTGAAGTAATATAGTTAGGTTAAGTATAGTTTCTTTACAAAATATATAAAAAGAACAAACAATAAACATACAAATAGCCTTGCTCTATGTTATTTTATTTCTTAAATATAAATCTAGACTTAATTAAGAAAGGTGTACCGAGTGACGTTAAAAAAATTAGGTCACTCAGCACAGATGTTGGCACATGAGTTACAAAAGTCAACAAGTACTAATCTGCGGTAGTACTTGTCGTCTTCAATCGGCGTGTAGGAAAAGACGCAGGTGCAAAAATAGCAGACTATTATAAATATAATAATATATAATAATATATATACTTATAAAAAAAATAGGGTATATAATATATTTAGTTATTTATTTAGTTAGGTTATGTAAAAGACTCGTGTTACTGAGCTTAAAAAGACGCTTTACGCTGCTTTATTTCGCACTGCTAGAAATAGGCGAAGCGGAAAAATAAAATGGCGAAATGAGAATAGTTCAACCCCGAATGGTAATCGAACCCACAACTGCCATTTTGAAAGTAACGTAAGTATTAAATTAATTAAATTTAATATTTACATTACTGTCGAAATGTCGAATTAAAGTATTGAAAACAGAACGTAGAAACTCGTTTCCGTCCTCTCTCATACATATTTGCCGCATTTTAAACTTATATGAATTGTGTGTCAGTCAATACATACGTACATACGTCTCATATATATACGAGTATACTATATATAACTTTTATTAAAAGAAAAACTAAAAAAGCATCCATATTTTCAACATTTCATTTATGCATCAAAATTGACTCACTAGCGTTATTACAACCACGTCTCTTTCATGCTTATTTCTATACAAAATCGAAGAAACGTCTAATAAAAGCGGTTTTAAAGGGAAATGCAAAAGCTGAGGATGAGTATTTCTATAAACAGAGAATAATAAGACCTTAGCTACAACAAGATACAGTTTCAATTAATAAAAATAAAAAAAACAACTTCACGCTGTATCCTGCACACAGCAGTGTAGACGGAGGGAACCTAGTGTTAAAACACTCCGTTCCCCACTTTCTGCCAAATTCTGGAGGCATTGCGTGTTGGGTGGCTCAACTCAACGCTGCGCTTTGCCTCGCAAACAGAACGAAGAAATGGAAATATAAATTTAAGTAAATATTTCATCTCCTCCAGTAAGGAACGAACCCACAACCAGTCGGTTTTACAGTCACACGTCGTGCCCCTGCGCCACGACTGGCCTCTAATCTTCAATCTGGCCTCAATATTAAAAAGCTGAAAAGTTTGTTTGATTAAAAACGATAATCACAGGAAATACTGGTTTGAATTAAAAGTTCTTTTTGTGTTGGATACGAAGACTATAGGATGCATCCCGTCAACTGCTACTGTACCTATAGTAAGTGGCCTCTGACACCTAGAATGTGTCATGTGTCACACCCAATTTTTAGTTATTACGATTTTCAAATATAGTATAGTAGTAATAGTAAAACCTACACTTTCATACGAAATAAATACTGATATATGATACCAGAAATTAAATTCGAATATAACCTGTACTGAATTTTATTCAATATTATGTTGAAATTTTGCTGATATAAACAGAAAACTATTAGAAAAAAAAGTCCAGGACTGCCATTCAACTTGCAATGTCACAAAAATTTGCCATGTCGGTAAAATATTGGATTTCATAAGGAGGCCATGAACCTGTACAAGCTACAATAACTAGTAAAACAATAGAAAACATAGTGACTGCGTTCTCTTTTCCATACTTTAAAAAAAAATCAGCTATCCAAACCTTTATAGCCACGTCTACAGGCAATAATTAGGCGACACAATTTTATGCACGCGACGGATGTTGAATCGGTTATATACCCCGAGTGGAGTTAACCCTCTTCATGCGTAAGGGGTCATTTCCGTCGACTTAGACTGAGCAATTAATATGATTATGGTATTAATTGATTGCCGCTCTTACAATAATTATATGATCAGATTACCACCATTAAGAGTGACGTGAATTCAAATATAATATTATATTTGTGGTTTTGATAGCTATATATATTTTTTTGTTCTCTGGATGTAGATAATACTTTGGCTGTCGGTATATTAGTTAGTTTTTTTTATTGTTTTTTTTTTATTTACATACTGGAAGCGGAAAATAAAAGCTAAAGAAAAATCATAGACAAAATCAAATCGTCGTTGTCGTCGACAAATAATTATTAAGACTTTGAAAAGAATGCTTATATTTTTCCCTTTTTTTTTAGCTACTCGCTATACTCAGCATACAGCAGAATAGGATCTTAGTGCTAACATTGCTTTCTCCATCTTCCGCGTAACTCAGATTTGAAATCAAGACAAGGATATATAAATAATTAATTACTTCAAGTGCAATGGAACTGAAAACCGTTTATTGTTAAACGCTATACCGCCGTACTACTACGGGCTCTGCTTACTTACATTTTTTCACTTATTCTATTAGAAATTTTTTATATATTTTTTTACACATATTATATACTTTTTTCATTAGCTTCACGCTATATCGTATATAACCTGGGAACCTAGTGTTAAGAAAGTCGTTCCTATTAAGACAATTCCGTTTCCCATTTATCATCGCATTCTAGAGACACTGCGTGTTGAGTGGCGGCAATTCAACGCCGCATGCTTACTTACATGACATGTAATACATGTATGTTTCAAATATTTACATTTTACAAAAAGTGATGGTGAATTGAGTCACTCACACAAAATATAAATCAAACTCATAAAAATAAAAAAAAGTGATCTCTCTTCTCTCTTCTTGCTTTTCTGCACCTTCAATAATTTATGAAAATTTAATAAAACTATATTATGTCACTTTATATACTATTAGCCAACAGCGAAAGGGTTAACTGGCATTATTTACTATGCAGCTATAAATTGTTTGTGTGAAAAATTGCATCGCGTGCCATGAAAAATATTTTCAGAACACTTTTTTCTCTGTAAATATTTATAGCATAAGAAATAGAAAGTAAGAGGTCCATAAACTTTAAGAGTGCGTTACTCGTTAGAAGTATTGCAAATTTTTACTAGTATTTCTTTTTTGCTTCACGCTCTAACCTGCAAATCTAAATTAATGTTAAGACACTGGCTCCTATTTTCCGCCTAATGTACGATGTATTGTAAGAGAGAAACCTGGAGCGGAACTCAACGCCACGACTTATCTTATTACCAGAGCAAAGAAATTAATATAATTTATACCCTACACATATATTAAATATTTCATTGTCTCGAGCAGATATCGAGGCTAGCCCACAACCATCGCATTTACAGTAACACTGGTGCACCTACTCCACGACGACCTCTATAAAAATATATTTATTTTCCAAGTTTTAAAATATGAACCTATAGCAGTTATTGAAGGCCACCGTGGCTTAATGTCTTTCCGCTCGACAGAACGAAATATTTTCTAATAAAAACTACTGACATCTACTCTCTATTAAGAATCTGAAAATGTAGGGCCACTCTGTGTACCCCAATCCTAAAGTATGAAACGTCCATTGAATACATTTTGTCATGAATGACACAAAGACGGTTCAGCAGTGAGACTAACCTATAAAAGCTCATTTTATAAACAAAATTCTAAAACAAAAGGAGCATCATGCTCTTTCTCACATAGTAAGGTAGGGTGAGGTAATTTAGTATTAAGACGCTCCGTTCCCCACTTTCCCCCAAATTTCCGAGACCTTTTGTGCAAATGGAGAACGGAGTCTCTTACTACTAGGTTCCCTCTACCTACCCTGCTGTGTGGAGGATACAGCGAGAAGCTGCGTATTAAGTGGTGATACTCAACGCTACAATTCGTCTATGAGAACGGAGAAATTAATATAAATTAAAAATATATTTTTTCTTGGACATAGCAGCGAGTTTTATAAGAAATATTAATAAACTAAGTTTTAACTAAGGATTCGCCCTGGTGAATATAATAATTATTCATCACACAATCTAAGTGCCCGAGGTAACAATCTGTTGACTTTCACCTTCCCAATTGGCTAGGTCGAGGCAATTAATGTCGAAAATGTTAATATCCAATACAAAAAGTGTTTTTCAAATTGAAAAAATTTACCCTGAGTTAGATTCGAACCCAAAACCATACCATTAAATACTAACTACACCTGAATTATTTTTAAATTACTAGTAAAAACTTACTTTGGTCTTTAATTCCTTGAGAAAAATAAAACGGTAACCTCTATCTGAAGCTAAAATCAAATTTATTTTCTGTATTACATCTAAATACAATTATAAAGCCTTGTATACAGAATATTATTCCACTAATTTCTATAAGTATTTTTTTTAATATAACTTCGTATTTGTAAAATATATAGATTTTAGTTTTGAATATACTACTTTACTTTACTTAATATTAGGTTTACATTAGGTTCCCTTTTCCCACCTTAATATAAATGGCGTCAACATTTAATAGCAGTCTTTATATGATCAAACGTAAGTCTATCATAAGACAGTTGAGACAGAAGTGTAATAAGCTACACGCTACGGTTGCAGGTTCGATTGTATGTAATATACATACGAACAATTGCGTAATACGTAGGGTAAAGGAGATCTTAACATTAGGTTCCCTCTGCCTACACTGCGGATACTCTGCGCCCCCCCTATATACGGGATACAGCGTAAGTTAAAAAAAACTTGTGTGAATTGATTGCTGATTATTTGAAAATCGAACCAATAATAAAAACAAAAACATTTTAAATATAAACATTATCCAAGAAAAACCAAAGATTTTTTCAATGATTTTAAATAAAATATAAGAAAAAACAAAACACGATTATTATTGTGTGAAGCGGTCCTAAAGAACAAACTTTGCTTAATAAAAAATATACATTTTGAAATATTAATTTATAAGCTTATTTGAATTTAATATTTAAAAAAAATATTTTCACTTTCAAAGATATAATAATATTTTAACATTCGATAAATAATGTATACTCATTTTTTTACATACTTTTGATCTTTATTAATATTATGAACTTAAAGATTTTGTATGGTTTAACGAACCAATCTGAAGAGCTACTGGTTTGAATATATTTTTTTTATTAATTTATTTATGCTTCACACTATATTCCACATATATAGCAGGGTAGGGAAAGAGGTCCTGGGAACCTAGTATTAAGACACTTCTTTCACATTAAGACAGTTTAGTTTCCCTCTTTCCGCCAAATTGTCGAGGCATTGGAACGAAGCGGGGCGTTGAGTTTCAATTCAATATAGTATGGAACGGTGTACCTACAACTACCTATATTACTGGAAAAAGCGTAAGTACTATTTTTTTATTACCTCAATTAGAGAACACTGTAACAAATTATATAATAAAATCTAAGCATCTGAATTTGAATCACTTGTAATAAATATATCATCATCAAACGTGGCAGTTATACGTAGTTTAGGTGACAATACAATATTATAGTATCAAAGAACTGGTGTGATGATGGACCAGTAAACCCATAGTACTCTTAGGCTCAAATAATTGATAGCTCCAAGCACATTCTATAGCATTTGTATCACTTGGTCTAGAAAAGCGTATTGTTTAGTTTTTTAAAACTATATATTTATTTGTTGAATACAAATTCAATGTTTAACTTTTTTGTTTTTCTGATCGAATATGATCTTTATACCCACACATTTATATATGTATTTATACCTAATATATGTTCGGAGGGTTGCATTTATTACAACAAAATTAATGTCAAAATAAAAATATCTAGTAAGCTACGATTATAAATTAATATAAAATAATTGAATATATATTTTACTAAAATCTTTACACTGGAACCAAATATGGAAACAAATAAAGAGCTAGAGTCAGAACCGGAAGTTTCTAAGAAAATGGAGGACGAACACCTGCGACTGCAGCGACAAGTAAGTTTATTAGTTTTAAAGCAAGTCTTAGCTTTTTGGTTTTATAAAACATACTCGTTGTCGCCCGCAACTTTGTTTCCGTAAACTTTGGAAGTAAAATAAAAAATCCTTATCTCTTCCATTCCCATAGAAATTTTAAAAAATCCTCACCTAAAACTTCCAAATGGGCGTTTTGAAGACGTTGAATTTTACTAATTGTTTTTTTTAACTAACGCAAAAATCGAATTTTGTGACGATTTATACAAATATTATTATTTGTTACTCATCTTTCCCGCTCTACTTATTAAGTAGAGCGGGAAAGATGAGTCACGGTTCTGAGTTACGCCACTCAATCCCCAATGACTCGAATATTCAGCGGGAAATACGGAACAGAGTAACCTGGAGTAAGGACTTAACTCTAGGTCCCTATGGATATATTAATGATTGAATAGGATCCCTGCCTACGTCTAGTCATAGGGAGCCTGACGTTATGCCTAAGCGGGAAAAAATGTGAATCTACTCAAACATATAGTTAAATCAAAGTTTCCCTCCACCCAATACTATACATACGTTCTAAGCTATATAACTGTTAAGCTCTTATTATAAATATTTCTATTTCTCTTTTTGTACCGCCGGGCCCGCTCTTTCGCTGTTATATTGAAATAATATTTAACGATATATCTTTTATAGATACGGATGATACAAATCGACCGATTACAACGCACTATGGGAGTGCACCCGCAGTTCCGACAAAAGGACCATTTACTCAGAACTCTCAAAAAGGAATACTTGAATTTGCATAAAGATTTAAAGGTTTTTATTAGGTTTTTCTATTTATTGTTATCTTAGATTATTTATATATTATTCATTTCTTAGCACAAAAAAAAGAAAAAATATTTATGATGAGAGTAAGAACTATATGTATATTTACAGATAAGTAATAAGTATCTCTACTGACATGGTGTAGCGGTAGCTCTGTAAATTACATGTACAGTACAGCCGCCATATTTTAATTAACTAAATTTTATATATCACACAGATATGAACTTACAACCATCGCAATACTAACTCAGCACTTGTGTCACATGTAAATATAAGCATACAACATTTACAAAATAATATTTTCACACAAAAACGCATATTTTCATTTTATTCGTATATCCCGTAGATAGCTAAGTCGGGAGCTCATAAGAAGAACGACAGAAAGATGAAGATTGGATTAAAGCAAGCTTTGCTGCATCGTACTAACACTGAACAAAAGTGTGAAGGTATTTAGTGTACTTATTTTAACATCCTGTATTTCTTTTCATTCTTTACTTAATATTGTAAAGCCATAAGACACTACATTACCCAGTTTCCACCCCATTTTTGAACATGTTAAGTTTCGGAACCAACCGCCACACTTTGTGTTATTACCAGAACATGGAAATATTTATTTTTTCCAGTGGGAATTGAACCTAAAACCTTCGCGTTTATAGTGAGACGTTGTTCCGACTTCAAGTTTTAACGACTGTATTAGTTTTGTGACGTATTATATGAGTTAAATAACTCAATATTTTAGTTGAAAATGTGTAATAATCTCAAAAATCAAAGATCCTATTATTATCATTATTACCTACATCATATAAATATCGCTTCATTGCGCCAGAATGTCATAAAACGAACTCTGACACATTTTTTTACTTCACACTGTACCTAATTCTCCGAGTGAGAATCAAACCTATAACCATTGCGTTATAAACACGATTGTGCAACGACGGCCTCAATTTTTCTAGAACTTAAAGATTTTACTAAAAAGTATAATTTTAATTTCACAGAAGGTATAACTTTAATGAGCCAACTGGATAATTTGTTGCATCGCAAAAACAAGCACATGCTCCTCCTAAAGAAGACCGTTAACGCTAATACTGGGCAGGTAGAAGAAACTCGTTACAAAACCTCATATACTGATATACTGCACTTCACTTAAAAATATACACCTTTGTTGCAACTTAGAGATAATGTTTTTGGGATTTTTAAAGTAATTTTTGCAACTTCACGCTGTATCCTGCATATAACAGGATTTTTAAGGAACGTATCATGTGCCATTTTTTTCAGCTTCACGCTGTATACCCCTCACAGCAGGGTAGGTAGAGGGAACCTAGTGTTAAGACATTCCGTTCCCCACTTTCCGTCAATTTGTGGAGGCATTGCGTGTTGAGTGGCGGAACTCAATGCCACGCTTTCCCCTCGACACCAGAGCGAAGAAATGAAAATATAAATGTAATAAATATTTCATCTCCTCGAGTGGGGATCGAACCCACAACCAGTCGATTTACAGGCATACTTTGTGCCCCTGCGCCACGACTGGCCTCATATTATTCAAATAATCAAAAAACATGACTCCCCTTCACTGATTTTTTCAGTGCACTATAAAAAAAAAATATTATTTGACATGTTTTTTTGGAATTTGACAATATTTGAGTTTGATTATAGATAAAGGATTCCAAACATGAATGCATGTTCATTAAGATCGGTTCACCATTTATTTAAAATATCTACGTATCTATGTATTTCTGAACACGCAAACTATAAGTTGCTAACAGGAATTAGAAGTCAATTTAATTTACCTCTTTATGTCACTCAATACGCGATATAAGAAAAAAAACAAAATGTGAATAATTTAGTGATTTGTCACTTAATTCGGTCCTCGAATGTATAAAGCATGTTAATAATACGATACTTTCTTCAGATACAAGAACGGCGCAGTTACAGTGAAAAAATGTTAGTGGCAGCTGAAAATAAACTCGAAGTTGCAAGACGGAGGTTTAATAGTGTTCAATATGAGAACAAGAAGATAAGGGAAGAAATAGAGCATATGTTGAATGACAGGTAACTCTTCTTTTTATATTTTCTATTAATACGAGGGTTGTAGGCTAATACGCACTCAAAAAAATAATTATATGTATTTTCTTTCATTTCTTTGCTTTAACAGAAAAAAGTGGTGTCGCGTTCCACCACTCGTCAAGCAATATCCTGTAAATTGAGTGAGAATTGGGGAATAGAGTTTCTTAATTTTAGGTTTCTGCTGTATGCAGGATACAGCGTGATCCTGAAAAAAAAAGATTATATAATGTTTACTTAGGCCCAAACTTGCAAGAAACATTATAAGTGTCTTTGTCTAGGGACATTGCCTGTAGTAAATGTAATATCTATGAATCTTCGGTATAGATTAGATTTTTTGGTATAACGGTTGTACTGGTTTAAATCTTACACAAAAAAATATAGTATAATTTAAATTTTTAACACTTCTTCTTTTTGATTTTCTTTAAAGTCACAAAATAGGAATAGGGTTTCAAACTCTATCCCTACTAGAAGGCGTAAAACTGTTTTAGCCTTTGTTTGCTTCTATATAGATCTCTAACCGAGCTAATTTATGCAGGGCTCTCTTCAATCAATCGTGGACAAAAATGTTAAATGCTCTTAAGAAAGGCAAGAAGTTTCTCACTGATTTATTTGAGTCATCGACATTGGCTTACGATCAGAGAGACGAATGGTGCACAAAACTAAAATCCATACAAGATAAGGGCAAGATGGACCAAATGATACAAATACAGGTAGAAATTAACGACAACAACACACACCTTACTACCCTTGTAATAGTACAATATCAATAAACTATATTTGTTTAAGCTTCACCCTGTATTCCGCATATATTGCGCAGGGAAGGCAGAGAGAAACAAATGTTATGCCTTTATGTTCCCCTGGCACCAAAAAACTTTAAAACCAATCCCAATTAGGGGCGGATCTCGGGAAATTAAAATATTTCATTCTCTCAAGTGGAAATCAAATCTACAAACCGTCATGTGTAACCAGAAACTGTGTCACTGCATCACGATGGTCTCGTATATATTATATATACATATATTTTAAGACTAATGTGACGTAGTCTGTGCCACAGCGTCAGCAAAAGAATGAATAGTTATCAATTCGATTCCAAAATTCAGATCGATTAATTAATTATTTTCTTTTCCCCGCCTTAATTAGTCAAAGCACGGCGATAAGTTCCACCATTCAATAAGCATGTTACGAATTCAGTGAATAATATAAGTTATTAAACTTTTTTAGGAAATGAGAGATTTACAAAAAGCATTCGACCACGAAATGAAGATGTACCATTTTTTGGCGCAAAAAGGCGTTATAAGAATAAACAAGTTTCAAGAAGCACGCGAAGAACGACAGAAAAAAGAAGAAGAAGAAAAAATACAGAAAGAATTTGATATACATTCTCATATCTTAGACGAAGTTAATGTTAGTATAAAAAAAATTGCGAAAAATATCCGTTTAAGCTTAAGTCGGGAAAATTTGGGAATTATAAAAGTGGGATAAATTTGTCACATAGACACTACTATATGATTGTCTGAGATATACAGTAAAATAAGTCACGTAACAATTTTAATTACGCTCATAAAACGATAGGGTGCCTATCGCTTCCAAATAACCAGAGGCTGGGCCCATCCTGGAAAATATATCGATAAGACACTTCGTTTCCCACTTTTCGCTGAAATTTTCAAAGCGTTACGTGTTGAGTGGTGGAACTCAATGCACGGCTTTTTGCCTTGATGCCAGAGAGACGATTAAAATAAATAATAATTAATTCTTTCAAGTGGGGATCGAACACCACAACTGTGGCGTTACAGTCACAACTTTGTGCCCCTGGAGCACGATAACCTTAATATTTTTGTTGTAAAAAAAATATTATAGTTTCAATGTATGTAACTCATTGTATCCATTGCCACATAATATTGAAAATGAGTTATACGCCACGAAAGTGAAACCAAAAGTAAACATTATTATACGTGTAAGTATATCTTCCAGTATATTATAATATTTTCCTCCAAGTAACTTCCCATCAAAAAAAATAACAAGTAAACTCATAAGAAGCTCGCGTTGTTTAACATAAATATTATTTCCGAAGCCTGTGAAGTGTTTTATTTAAACGTCGTCGTCGTATAGCGTGGAATATTGATAAGTTAAATATTTGCGGGCGGAGTTAGCGATTTGCGTGATTCACTGAAATTTCAGCGGTTCTGATTCTGAATTTTTAGGGGAAAATGGGCTTTTTGTTTACAATATGTATATGTGAAAATGTATGAAATAATTTATTTTTTAGCTTCACGCTGTATTCCGCATATAGCAGGTTAGACAGAGGAAACCTAATGTTAAGACACTCCGTTCCCCACGCACCACCTTAACGTCGAGACATTGGGTGTTGAGAAATCGGACGCGCTTCTCTTGTATTGTTCTATTTAGGTTTATTGTTCTATTAGAACGAGGAAATGAAAGTTTAAAAAATCCACTGAGTAGAAATCAAACTCACAAGCATCGTGTTCACAACCATATGCTCTACCGCTGCGCCACAACGACGTTTTTTCATGCGTGTGAGGCAACGTAGTGCTAAGACATTCCGTTTTCACGCAGCGCATAATTTTCAATTATCAAGTATTGAGTGATGAAGCTCCGCGTTTTGTGTTGTTACCAAAGCGAGGGTCTGCCGCTACATCATGATAGCCTCAAATAAAAAAATATTAGAAACAAAAATAGAAAACATAATAAAAACAAAGATTACATTGACAACTGCTAAAGTTAAAAACTGAAGCAATTGCAGTTTTGTATGTATAACAAAATACCAACATATATATAGATGTCAGCAAATAATCAATTTTACAGGAATACACGAACGAACACAATTTTAACAAAATAATTGAAAGGTTCGACAAAGTTGAACAGGAGAACTTCGCGCTGTATATACTGCTGACGGACTTTTGCGCGGAACGTGAACTTCTGAAACGTAATCTCAAGCAGATACAACAAGATATAGGTGAAGTTGAATTTGTAATGGACAATTTTGAAATACCAATATCAACAAAAAGGCCAGTCGTGGCGCATAGTGTGAATATAAAAGCGACAGGTTGTAGGTTCGATTACCACTCGAGGAAATAAAATATTTAATATTTTAATATCTTCACTCTGGCGTCGAGGCAAAGCGCGGCGTTGAGTTCTGCCACTCAACACGCAATGTCTCCGGAAGTCAGCAGAAAATGAAGATCAAACTTAACACTAGATTCCCTCTGCTTACCCTGTTGTGTGCGTGATGCTGTATCACTAAAATATATATATATCAATAAAACTCTGCCGTTATTGAACGACTGCCAGACAACGCACAGACGAAATTTCTGTTAGGCAAGCGCGGCGTAGAGCTCCGCCACAATGCATAAAATGTCTCTAAAGGTGTTTTTTATTCTTCTATTGCAAAATATGGTATATATACATAGATATATCATATTGTTATTGTTATAATTAAGGCTTAAATACCATTTAAATTGTGATTGATTCAGAAAAGTATTAATTATGTATAACATCTAATTGCTTAATAAAGCTCGTCATAACTTATGCAAAGCATCTTAAACACACATTAGTACTGAGATTAGGGTAATTAATTACCTACATATCTATACCGTGTGATTGTAAACGCGGCGGTTGTGGGTTCGATCACTGCTCGTGGGAAAGAGTTAATTTATATTATTTTCATTTTCCCGCTCTGGTAGATAATGCACGGAATTGAACTACGTCACTCCATATGCAATATTTTGAATTCGGGTGGCAAGTAGGGAACGGTGTGTTAACAGTACTGCTGTGCAAGAAGAGGTGAGAAAAGAAGTTACTTCGGCTCACCAGAGTGGAGAACTGAAAATGATTCATTACGTCAACTGGAAATAGAACCCAGTATCTTGGCTCACAGCCCCATAAAACTAACACTAATTCATTTTTTTTATTCCCTAGTTGACCGAAATGACTTCAACGATATGATTGAGGAAAGAAGGCAAAAAAAATTGGAACAACTTAGAGAGGACTTAACTAAACAAAGAATCAAAACTGAAGAAAAGAGAAACGCTTTAAAAGAAAAAGAAACTCTTCTACAAGAGATAATGGAGAAGGTTACTGATATTTTCAAGTAAGTTTGTAAAATATATAAAATAAAGTATCTACTGTTATTATAGTTTTATTAATGTGTATAACGTCACATACATACTCGTATATGGACATCTAACCATCTATGATGGACATATGATACTTTGCTCTGGTAACGAGGCAAAGCACGGGGTTGAGTTCCGCCACAAAACACGCAATGCCTCCTTATCGGGAGTGGATATGTGAAACGGAAATATATTAACACTAGGTTCCCTCCACCTACTCTGCTGTATGCGGG
Source organism: Heliconius erato x Heliconius himera (assembly GCA_013421005.1). Taxonomy (NCBI): domain Eukaryota; kingdom Metazoa; phylum Arthropoda; class Insecta; order Lepidoptera; family Nymphalidae; genus Heliconius; species Heliconius erato x Heliconius himera. The sequence goes on along the minus strand of JAATLQ010037043.1, from coordinate 2,181 downwards.
ATACAGCGTGAAGCTAACAATTCCTCACTAATAATCGGCGTTATAAACCGCGTTAATTAAAACTGCTGTATGAGCTATACAGTTGTATACAAGCGCTGTGACGTCACTTCCGCTCATAATGATAGATTGCCCGCCTGATGAGATGAGATTGTGTATTTTTGACAGATTGATAAATGAAAACCTTTGGTAGGCTGACCACCTGTTATGTGGCATGTGTTGTTTAATAGTTGCCGTTGATTTAGGAGCTAATTCTTTTAATATAATATCTATATAGAATATTTTTATTCTCCGTGGCGCAACAGCACTGCGTGAGATATATGTGATGGTTGTTTTCCCACTAGGTTCTTTTCCCACTAGGGAGTGTGGATTGTTTTCATTTTTTCGCTCTGATAAGAAGACAAAATGCGGAGCTGAATACCGCCACTAAGCATACAATGTCTCGAAAATAAACTGGAGAACGAAATGTATTAACACTAGGTCCTACTTAACTACAATTAAATCGTTGTGTGATTGACGCGGGTGTACGTTTGAAATTATACTTTTAATATTGCAATGGTAAGTATTACATTCTCCCTAGGGGGAATCGAACTCTCAACCGGCACATGTGCATTCAGACGTTGTGCTGCTGCGCCACAACGATATTTGATATATATAATGTACAATATATGTATTGAAATTTATAGAACAAAGGGGTATCCTAATCTAGATAGCTCCAGTAATCATACAATAATGATGTTATATTATCAAACACGGTATTAATTAAATTTAGTTAATGCTATAAGATCGTTAGATGTGTTAGTAGTCGCTGAGATTAGCGAGTTTAATAAATATTAGAGCAAAATTATGATGAAGCAGTATGCATTTTGTATGTTTATCTTTGCCTGACTAACATTATGGTTGTCTTAATTGACTACTTGTAGCTGCAATTAAAACATACCAAACAAACCCTGCCATCGTGGTCAAATAGAAATAACAACGAGTGTAGAGCCTTCTTCGATAAATGAACTATATAATACAAAATGAATTTTAGAATTCGAACCAGTAGTTCCTGAGATCAGCTTTATAATAATAGTATCTAGATGCGCGATAGTGCGTCCAGCCAAATTCAGTATAACAGAAATGGCGGGCAGCACCGTGTGTAATTTTACACGAACCATTTGAAACCACTTTTTACCCCTTCGTAACTCAAAATCTATCCCACCTAAACCTGCCAAAGGAGAATGAAACTTTTGGGCCGTCACGTAAAGAATTGAGATGTGATCTAAAAAATTTCATTTTTTTTTTTATTTTTAGAATAGCAAATAATAAATTAATTGACAATCTGGAAGTGGAGAAAAATGAAAAAAATAAGATTTAGATCCTTAATCGATTAAAATCAATCATATATTAAGTCAGAGATGTGACAGCTGATTGACAATCACACATTGTCTAATGATTTTTTGCATTTTTGCATCTGTTTGTCATCGCAAAATCAGGCCATTAAATAAAAAACATTTAAAAAAAACATTTGCTTCTGTCATTACGTTCGTGTCATAACGCATCGACATTTTGAATGTTTTCCCGTTTGTTTGATATTTTCAACGACTACTGTTTTGTTTTTCTCGGATTTTGACTCTGACTACTTTGTACGACCCTCGCTTCCTCACTGGACTTTGAAATCTTTTGGATCTTACGACCGCCACGCTATGGATATGAATCGCTATGTGAATTGTGGGATAGCCAACGGACACTGCAATACCCTAGTCCGACGACCTTTAGACGATGAAAACCACCACAACCTGGTTACTTAGAGGTGTGATATAATCCCGACATATAAGCAGGAAAATATATTTCTGTTACATTTTAGTTGACAGCTTTCGTAGAGGAAGGGAAGCTATTGCTATGAAATACTACCATACCTTAGTTGGGCTAGATACCAAAATAATTTAGTTCCACCTGCACACTTCTTAGATGACATTTTAATAATAGATAATAGAAGAAGAATAAAATATTCATTAAAATGTGTTTTATTTATAAATAATAAACATTAATGCTTAAACAACTCAGTAATCACATATTTTATAGAAGTTGATATTCAAGAAATTGGTCTGCGAACTTAACCTCACTTTTTTCAAATCTCTAATAACTCAGCTCTCAGATTGCCAAAATTTATATAGTTTTCAAGGAGGGAATGATGTACCT